>CAUYQG010114564.1:0-18063 GCA_963574415.1 Tarsius wallacei | reverse complement strand
ATGAGCATACCACTGCATTCCAGCCTGGTCAACAAAGACTCCAACTCAAACAAAACAAAACTCCATTATGCTGTGAAAGAATGAGTATTATCAGCAAGAGCTTACATTTCCTCCTGCATATGCTCCACTCTAAAAGACATTAGACTGGAGGCAAAACAGGACTTGCTGATTGGGATCAGGCAGTAATCTACCATAGAGCTTGTCTACCATCAACTGGATGAAGCCAGGACTCTGGGGACAGAGGGAGAGAAAGAGGAGACTGAGGTACAGGGGATTCCCCAGCACCCCTGCAAGGTGAGCTGGACTCTGACCAGAAAGTGTGATGAGAGAGAGTTAAGGTCTTCTGGTCTTGCAGGTTCTCATACAAGACCAAGCTCTTTCCAACATTGGGTTGAGTGAGACCAGGTGCCTTTTTAGATGTGGGTGTGGATGGTGGTTGGGGCATAAGAGCCAGTTGCTACATGACCAAGACACAAAGCCAGTTTTGTTTCAGCCAACAAGTACCCCAAAGACTAAACTCAAGTGGGAATATTCCAGTTAGTGTCCAGTTTGCTGGCCACAATGAAAAACTACTTCCCAGTTATGCATGTGGCCTTCCTGATTCTGCCCACTTTTCGCTGTGTGAGCGGTCACAGACTTCAAATATGCCAGGCTCCACAGGAGTCAGCATGCTCCAAGCACCCCAGCTGCCTGTGCATACAGGCAGCGCAGGACATTCCCTTCTATAGACAGCCATGACTGTGACTCTGACCCCTGGAATCAGACCAGCCACTCAAGAAGACGAGTCCTGGTGAAGGAAGGAGTCTGCATTATCTTAAGAAAGAGCACAGACAGAAATCCTGGACACAAAGCCAGACTTGTGACTTGCCTTCCCAAGATGGGGGTGTGCACCACTGAGGAAGAGCTGGCAGCAGTGACAAGGCTGCCAGCACCAGGCACCCTTCCCTCACGCCCACTCTCTGATTCACTGTCTACCTCATTCTCCTGGTCACACCCTGTGTGAGGGGGTTCAAAAGACTTGGGGTGGCATTTCAGGTGTGCTGGTTGTTGTGCAGCGGGGATGAGGACAGTGCCATGTGGGTAATGGGTTACACAAAGGCTTGAACAGCAAGTCTCCATGACTTCCAGCAAAGAAGGGCCCCAGTTAGTGCATCCAGGGGCCCTGGAAACCCTAAAGACAAAGCTATTCAACATGAAGTTAAAAACAAACAACTAGACAATTAGTTTTTTATTATAAAAATTTATCAAGGGAATAATTTGAATTTTTAGAGGCTTGGTTTAGCAAGGTAAAAGACTAAAAACCATGAAAACACTTCATAAATTCTTTTTTAAGCTACCAAGTGGGACCTAAATTAAATAAACACTCTGTTACCTTAGGAAAGAGACTGTTAACCTAAATCAGCAAAATTGATTTCCAAGCTGCACTTTTGCCTCTGCTGCCTGGACTCTCAAGAGAGCTAATTCTTGCTTGTCCTCTGGAAGTCAAGGTGGGAAGAATAGGCCATGTACAGGCACAGGCTACTTGCAGACTCTGAGTCCAAAAGCAGAGTCTGTGATATGTATTGGGACCATACAATTTAGTGTCCACCCAGAATACTTCTGAGAGTGAAACAGGGTGTGTTAATTCCTTAAGAACAAAAGGCATAAAACGAGACATATGGCCACCCTAGTGATAAGGCAGTTTGGGAAACATTCCCAGTATGCCCTGCCCCTTGAAAGCTAAAAAGCTTGACTGGTGCAAAGCACCCTGGGACCTGTGGTTAGCACCATTTGAGAGGTAATTGGCACAGGGCTGGGTTCTGACATGGAAGCGTCTCCCCTCCACGGGACACTTAACCAGACACATGACACAACACCTGAGGTGAAATTTCAACTGATATTAAGTCTGGGGTAGAGTCTCTCTCCCCACACCAATTCCAGCTTCCCGAGACGTGGAGCTGGAACACCTGTCCATTGGTCCACTGGCCTGGTTCTCCTGAGACTGCCTCTGCTTCCCCACAGCACCTGCATCCTCACTGTTGCTAGTCTTGCGGGGGATTCTGGATAAGGTGCTCTTCCCACTCAACTTCAACCATCTTGTACAGCTCCATGGTGGCCTGGGCATCTTCCACAGAGGAATGTCCACTTTTCCCAACCTAAACAAGCAAGGAAGAGAAGAGCATGAAGCTACGAGAGAGAAGAGACTGTTGCCTCCCTCCCACCCACCACCACCCACTGTTTCTTCTGCAGTCGGTGAAGACACAACTCTGGTGGGACCCATGCCTTATCTCATCTCAGAGGTTCAACTCCAGGGAGTCTTGCTACTGTCCACCTCAATACTTTGTGGCAACATGTGTAAGCCATATTGTAAGTTCTGTGGACATAAAACATCCCAGATCAAAGACAGGCCATCTGAGTCTTTGACTTTCCCCTATTCCTTAACTGCTCTACGTGTGTCCACCCCTTCCTGGAATGTCAAGCATGTGACATATGTAAGCGGTGCTGACATCCATCCTGTGGTCTTTTAGACACCACCACTACCTGCTTTCTTCCTTTCTTAGTTAGGGTTCTAATATCTACTGAGGACTGTTTGCCTTCTCCAAAGTGCCTTTTGGAACACTCTGTGAGGTAGAGAACAGGAGTTATGATCCCTATATATAGATGGAGAGAGACTACTGGGCCTCCTAACCCAAAGTTCCTCCCACCAGAGCAGCCCACCTGGGTCTTCCTAACAAGAGGACTTTTGTGGTCACAGCCTGGTGAGAGGCAACAAGAGCCTCCACCAAACTCAAGACGGGGGGCCTGGCGTATGGGGTGGGGGGCTACCTGGATGTCCCGGTTTAGCAGCTTCTTGGTGAGACGCTTCAGAGACATGGTGGCATTCTCTGGGCAGTCAGCCTTCCGGTTGAGGATAGGGATGTGGGAGGTGTCACGGGTGAGGGACTTGGGGTGGAAGTACTGAAGGGCTTTGAAGTCGTTGTGGATGGCATGTCCCACCACTATCTTCCCTGTGAGTATCTTCAAGATCTGGAATGGTGTGAAGAGTAGGTGCTGAGAGGGAAGACTGGGGCAGAACCTCTGTAGGAGAAGCCACTACAGCCTCTGTCCTTCTGGACTCTTTTTACCAACTGCCCACCTGCCTCATCCTCCTCCCTTTTCTTTTTTTTAGGTCAGAGTCTCACCCTGTTGCCCAGGCTGGAGTGCAGTGGCACTCTCACGGCCACTGCAGTCTTGACTTGCTGGGCTCAAGAGATCCTTCCTCCTCAGTCTTCCAAGTAGCTGGAACTACAGGCACGAGCCACAATGCCCAGCTAATTTTTTGATTTATTGGAGATGAGGTCTCGCCATGTTGCCCAGGCTGGTCTCATTCCCCACCTTATTTTAATAATTAATTTTTTTGTAGAGATGAGGTCTCACTATGTTACCCAGGCTGGTTTCAAACTTCTGGGCTCAATCAATCCTCCCTCCTTGGCCTCCCTAGGTGCTGGGATTACAAGTATGAGCCACAATCAATCCTCCCTCCTTGGCCTCCCTAGGTGCTGGGATTACAAGTGTGAGCCACTATGCCCAGCCCAACTCATCCTTGAAATGCCCTCCCCCCACAAGTTCTCTGTCTCCTAATGTACATCTTTTCTTTCTCCCCTAGTGGGTGATTCCCATGGTATAGCTGTTTGGACCTATACTGCCAGTGACTCCTTCTGTTCTCACTGGTCTCTATCCAATGACAGAGTAATCTGCCTTCAGTCCTAAATCACACTCACGTTTAAGATGCTGGTGTAGCCGGGCTCGGTGGCTCAGCCTGTAATCCCGCACTTTGGGAGACTGAGGTGAGTGGATTGCCTGAGCCCACGGGTTCGAGACCCGCCTGGGCAAATTGGCAAGACCTCATCTCTACAATAAATAAAAAAATCAGCCAGGCATGGTAGCGCATGCCTGTAATTCCGGCTACTCGGAAGGCTGAGGCGGAAGGATCGCCGGAGCCCAGCAGGTTGAGGCTGCAGTGGCCAGGAGTGGCCACTACACTCCAGTCTGGGCGACAGAGTGAGACTCCAACTCAAAATAAATAAATAAATAAATAAGATGCTGGTGTAGGCCAGTGTGGTGGCTCAAGCCTATAATCCCAGCACTTTGGGAGGCCAAGGTGAGGGGTTTGCCTGAGCCCACGGGTTCAAGAACAGCCCGGGCAACTTGGTGAGACCTCATCTCTACATTAGTCAGGCGTGGTCGTGCACGCCTGTAGTTCTGGCTACTTGGAAGGCTGAGGCGGAAGAATCACCTGAGCCCAACAGGTTGATTCTGGGGTGGCAATGAGCATGCCACTGCACTCCAGCCTGGGCGACAGAGTGAGACTTCCTAGTCAAAAAAAAAAAAGATGCTGGTGTAATTATCTAGTTCAGCTCTGGTTGCTACTTGAAGTCCCTTAACTGCTATTATTATGCTGGCCTAAGACACATGGCTGAGACCCATGGAGTCAAAGACAGGCTCTAGGGAGATAACACAAGCCCAAAATTGTATGCAGATATGTGTGTATGGGTACTACTGTGGGAAGAGAGTCTGTGGCTTTTATCAAATTCTCCAACAGTCCACAAACCATAAAAGTTTAAGAACCACTCACAGACTAAAGCTGCAGAGGGAACTATATTCACACTAGCTTTAGAACTCAGTAAAATAACTTTCCAACATTTCAAGATCTTTTTTTTTTTTAAAGATGGGGGACTTGCTATTTTGCCCAGGCTAGCCTTGAACTCCTAGGCTCAAAGTGATCCTCCCACCCCAGCCTTCAAGTACCTGGGATTACAGGCATGAGGCACCTCACTTGGCCATGTCAGAATCTTTTTTTTTTTTTTTTTGAGTTGGAGTCTCACTCTGTCATCCAGACTGGAGGGCAGTGTCATGTTCATGGCTACCATAGCCTCGACCTGCTGGATTCAGGCGATCCTTCTGCCTCAGACTTCCAAGTAACTGGAACTACAGGCATATGCTACCATACCCGGCTAATTTTTTCTTGGTTTACTGTAGAGATGAAATCCCCCCAAGTTGCCCAGGTTGGTCTTGAGCCAGTGGGCTCAGGCAATCCTCTCACCTCAGCCTCCCAAAGTGCCGGGATTATAGGCGTGAGCCACCGGGCCTAGTGATGTCAGAATCTTAAAGCATGAGGATATGCTACCAAAAAAAAACAACCAAAGTACATGCCACAGGTTCTGAATGACTTTCCTAAAAAGGGATTCCAAACAGGTTGTGATCAAAGGCAAAAGTCCTGCAGGGCCTAAGGGACTCCTTTGAAGGGGCTGGACTCATGTGGTAATACCTCGGTCCATAAGCCAGCCTGGGCACTAGGGCTCTATGATGAAAACCAGATGTGGTCCCGCCAAACAGGCATTCAGCCACTGCTGCCTTCATCTAGTTTCCTGCCCTCCACCACCTTTCTTATCACCCTCAATACATAGCCCTCATTAAAGCTGGGCAAGCAGACTTGTCTCAGATCCATCCGATCTTCTGCCTCTCCCCGGCCTTTGTTCAGCTGTGTCCCTTGTGCACAGAACATTGTTTGACTGCTTTTCCAAGTCTTTTCTAATCACCAGCCACTTCACCTGTGATGAATCTCCTCCAGCTGCTGGCTTATAAGGCGTTACTGGAACAGTGTGTCTAGAGAAGGCAGTGTGGGCCCAGGGCGCCCCCTGGTGGCCTCCCAGGACAAGCAGGCTCGCTCTTGCTCTCCTTCACCTCCCAATTCACCCTCCTGTTGGGGTCATTTCTTGTGCTCCCAATACCCTGCACAGGGCTAGAATGAGTGAGATCCCAACACCAGGTCCTGTGTCTTTTCTACCCTTCAGCAGGCTACCTACCCCAGTCGTATAAATACGCCCCAGTCCCTGGGTCAACCTTCTGCCCTCTCCTAACACCAACACTTTCCACACTTGCCCCAGTCTACTATTTTTTGTTTGGGAAGCTCTACCTCTCCACTCTTAACCCCAGACTCCAACTCTAGAAGGCATTCCCAAATTAGCCCTTCCCTCCCCACACTCATGTCTCCTCTCTGTCCAGTTTCATCACTGGCTGTTATCTATCAGGTTCTCGGTTTCCCAGATCAGGATCCCACATGGGATCTAAAACAGGTCCTGACTAATGAACACTGTGACCAGTTAACCCAACAGGAGGCTTTTATCAACTGACATTCGCTCCACAATCCTTTGGTGCCTTCCCAGAGTGATACCCTTTACTGAAAAATGACTTGGTGCTCTCTCCATCCCATGGCCACCACCATGCCCCACGCTTTTTACCTGGCCACGAGCAATCTTGAAGGGTGTAGCCTTCACCATGTGTTGCTTCCGGATACCACTCCACCTGGTGCGGTAGTCCACAATGCGGCAGGGGGGGAGAACGTACTCATCATAAAGTACATCTCCATTGTAGTTAACAATGCTACATCGAGCCAAGGAACTAACGTGCCCCTTGGGTCCTGTGCCCACCATCTCACAGTCGATCGCCACCATCTTTCTTGGCAACTGCTGGGATGCTCCGGAGCACTTATTCTCCGAATGAGCTTGGGTAGAGTTCTGTGAGGCATTCTTCTGGACAAGGTTCTTCTGAGAGGATTTCTTCTGGGGGCCCTTTTTCTGGGAGTGGGCTGGATGACTCTTAATCTTTGGAAGGGCACTCTGGAACTCCCCTAGCAAATCTACTTTAGCTGCAACAGAATCAGCCTTTTTTGAAGGGGCAGGGGTTAGCCAAGACACTGTAGCTTTCTTGTCTAGGGACTGTTCTGACTCACCGCTGGAAGCAGCTGTCTTCCTTTTTTTGGGGAAGGGAGGGATCTTCCAAGTGCCATCCACTTTGGGAGTTTCCCCTTTCTTCAAAGGTTCTGACTGCAACTTAGGAGCCTTGCTAGGGGGCTGGTTCTTTTTATTTAGAAAGCCTCTCCGTTCCAAGAGCCGCCGCTTCTTGACAAAATTTCGGTGTTTGGCATTTCCCTCTAATGTCTTTTTGGGAGGAGGTTCCCCAAAATCCAGATTGAGGAGTAAGGTAGACATGAGGCCAGCGGGTGGTGGAAGAACAGCTGGGAAGAGTGGTTTATGGATGGAAGGATGGGGGACTCATTCTCTGCTGAATCCCATTGTCCAACATGTGGAGGTCTGCAGTACACCCTGGGGAAGAAAGTGATCCTGATAACTGAGCCCATGAGCCTGGGAGAAAAATCACGTAGGCTCGATCTCTGTAGAACTTAAGGGAGAAAAGACATCAGAGCAACCTCCCAGAGAGAGGGGAAATGAAAACGAAACGTGAAATGATGGAAGGAGTACTAGAGTGTGCCAGGAAGCCTGGATTCTAGCGAAGCCCACAATTCACCAGCCGTATGGTCTCAGGAAGGTCATTTCCCCTCTCTAGGTCCCAGTCTCACTTGTAAACTGAAGGAGTTGGAAGGCCCATGGACCTCGAACTCTGTCAGTCTAGGAGGTCAGAATGGTTGGAAACATCTAAGTACACTCGGAAGCAGTGAGGAGTATGGCGTGGGTGACCTCTGGATTACCCGGGCATCCGCAGCGCGGGCCCCACAGACAGAGATGCAAATCTAGGCATCCCTTCCCTTGCCTCCAGGTTGGGTGTGGGAGGGACCTCCACGTACGTCTCACCCAAGCCATTCTCCCAAGCAAAGGTCTTAGACACCTGCTACCAGCGCGGGCTGGGTCCGAGGCGCGCGGCAGCCCACCTCGGCAAGCACACTTCGACAGTCCCCACAGATGAGGCCGTCGGCACGCTCCCGCACCTACCTCCCAGACCGGCCCTGTTAAGACCGGAAACGTCCGGAGCCGGATGCGGAAATCGGTGCGCGCCGACGAGGCCCGGGACGGCAGGCGCGTGGGTTGGAACGCGCGGGACGCCGGCGCGGGCGCACCCGCAGCGCCCCCACCTCAGGGAGCGAGGCTAGTGATTCCGACTGCGTGAGCAGCGGCAGCGGTGGGGGAGGCGGGGGCGGCGTGGGTGGGGGCGGGGGCGGGATGCGCTCCCCGGCCCCTCTAGCCGCGTGGAGGTACAACTCGAAGGTGTGAGGAGGCCGCCACAAACCGGAACCGCAGCGCGACGGAGGCCCTCCCCCCGGCCTCACTTCCCGGAGAGGAGGGGAGTGTGCCGGAAGGGACTGGACCTGGAACTTGGCCCACCCTCTGCGTGAGCTAGGCGCCGCGGCACGCTCCTATGGCGTCACTGCACTGTGACTCCGCCCCATCTGTCTGTGGCGCGGAAGGTCTCGCTGTGGGACGTCGCGGCCTGTGACGTCAGGTGGGCGACTCATCTTCAAGCCGAGCATGAAATCCCGAAAAGACAGGGTCCGGGACTGGGTTCAAAACTCCTTCTTCCGGTTCTACCCACAGTGCTGAGCCCGGCCCTGGTGCTGGACCCGCGTGGTACCGGATCCCTTGTCACCACGTTCTCGCTCCCCGCGCTACCTGCTGGACTCCGCGATGCCGGGCGTCTCTGCCCGGGGCCTCTCTCAGGAGGAGAGGAGGCAGCTAGCTGTTAACCTCACCCGTGTCCTGGCTCTCTACCGTTCCATCCTGGACGCCTACATCATCGTGAGGCCACAGGGATGTGGGTGGGGTGCCCACGACTGGGACAGAATCTGGAGAGTTAGCCTCTGATTTCTTTTCATCTACGAGTTTCAGTTTTTTGTCTGTACAAAAAGGGGTTAAAACTGAGGTGATCCCTCCTTTTTGTTCAACGGACATAAATGTTAATGTTTATAATACTTAAGTTGTGTTCGTAACCTTCCCAGATCCAAGGTAATAACACGCATGAACACTTGTGACATGCTGCAGTTATGTTGAACTCTTCTAGGAACAAGGAGGTGTTCCAAGAACACATATTCATTCATCTAAGCTTTGAATACGTTCCTGGTTTTGTGGGGTAGTGGACAGTTCTAGATGGAATCAGGCAGATTTGGACTAGAATCCAGCTGCCCCTACTGTATTAATCTTAGGTTTCCCTCCCACCCCTGCCCTGGTTTTCTCAGCTGTAAAATGGATCCCAGTCTGAAGGATGATTGTGAAGAATAAATAGAATAATATGTAAATGGCACCACTACCCACTGAATTGATCAGATCGCAGACCTAGAAACCATCCTAGATTCAGTTCTTTCCTTCATTGATCCACAATGCAGTCCTTCAACAATCCTCTTGGTGCTGCCTTCAGAATAGATCTCAAATTCATCTATTTTTCACTGTCTCCACTGCTACCACTCTGGGCAAAGCCACCATCTCTTGTGAACTGCTTCCTAACCAGTCTGTGTTTACTTCTGTCCTTCCATACCCAGTTCTTCACTGACAGCTAGATTGATGTCATTCAAATGTAAACATGATCACTCCCTGTGCATCATTTGCTTTTTTTTTTTTTGAGTTGGAGTCTCACTCCGTTGCCCAGACTGGAGTGCACTGGCCGCTCCCAGCCAATGCAGCCTCGACCTGCTGGGCTCCGGCGATCCTTCCGCCTCAGCCTTCCGAGTAGCCAGAACTACAGGCACGCCTACCACGCCCGGCTAATTTTTTTTTATTTATTGTAGAGATGAGGTCTCGCCAAGTTGCCCAGATGGGTCTCGAACCCGCCGGCTCAGGCAGTTCACTCACCTCGGCCTCCCAAAGCGTGGGATTACAGGCTGAGCCACCGAGCCCGGCCTGCATCCTCTGCTTTGATGGAGTCCTGACTCCTTACCATTACCTATAAAGCCATACATGATTTGGCCCCTACTGCCTCTTCAACCCCATCACAGTTCATTCTCCACATTTTACTATGCTGTACCTAGACTGGCCTGATTTCTGTTTCGCAGATATGGCATCTGGGCTTTTGCACATACTGATCTGCATGGAATGCAGCAAGGCCATAGCAGAATGGTTAAGAGCAAGAACATTCGTGTAAAATTGGTTTCAAATCCCAGCTTTGTTACTAGCTTTTTGGTGAGGACGAGTTACTTACATGCTGTGCTGCAGTTTTCTCATCTGTAAAATGGGAGATTAAAAAAAGTACCAACCTACTTCATAGGGTTGCTTGAAGGATAAAGTGCATTAAAGTCAATTGTTTACAACATTCCTAACATAGTATTATATAAGTGTTTGCTGTTACCTTTATTTTCTTCACATGCCTGATTTCTGTTCATTCAAGCCAGCTCAAATGTTAACTTCTCAGATGAGTCTTCCCTCATCACCTTAAGTAGTCCTTGCCCAAAGTCTGCATTACATTACTATTTCATTAGTGTTTTATTATCTATGAGGCATTTGTTGTTATCCAACATTTTTAAAATGTAAACTTTGCAAGAGCAAGAGTCTTTTTTTTTTTTTAGTTGGAGTCTCCCTCTGTTGCCCAGGCTGGAGTGTAGTGGCATGCTCACAGCCACCGCAGCCTCTACCTGCTGGCCTCAGGCAATCCTTCCACCTCAGCCTTCCAAATAGCTTGAACGTCAAGCACGTGCCACCACACTCAGCTGATTTTTGGCTTATTGTAGACACAAGGTCTCATGTGTTGTCCAGCTGGTCTTGAATCCCTGGGCTCAGGCAATCCTCTCACCTCTGCCTCCCACCCAAAGTGCTGGAATTACAGGCATGAGCCACCACATCTGGCTGAGAGCAAGAATCTTACCTCTTTGGTTCACTGTTGTATCTCCTGAGCCTTTAATGTAGAACCAAAACAAAACCCTAGAATTTGTGATGACGAATGAATGAATAGCATACAAGTGCCTGGCACTTATAACGGCAGTTTACTAAATAGTAATGCACTAATACTGTGTGTCAGCCACTCTGGTAAGTATTAGGGAAGATGTGAAGAAAACATCCCTCTCAAATTCAGTTGAGTAGAGAAAACAGATACAAATAAGCAGGGAAGTTGCTAAGAGGAGAGGTGTGTTAGAATGCAATCTGGAGCTGGGTGCAGTGGCTCATACCTGTAATCCCAGCACCATGGCAGGCTGAGGCGAGAGGATTGCCTGAGCCCATGGGTTTTTTTGTTTGTTTGTTTGTTTTGAGTTGGAGTCTTGCTCTTTGTTGCCCAGGCTGAGTGTAGTGGCAGGCTCACTGCTACTGCAGCCTTGACCTGCTGGCCTTAGGCGATCCTTCCGCCTCAGCTTTCCAAGTAGCTGGAACTACAGATGCATGCTACCACACCTGGCTAGTTTTTTGTGATTTATTGTGGAGACGAGGTCTCACCAGATTGCCCAGGCTGGTCTCGAACCCCCGGGCTCAGGCAGTCCTTTTGTCTAGGCCTCCCAAAGTGCTGGAATTACAGGCTGAGCCATGGCACCCGGCCTGAGCCCATGGGTTTAAGACCAGCCTGGGCAACTTAGGAAGACCTCATCTCTACAGTAGATCAAAAAATTAGCTGGGTGTGGTGGCACACACCTGTAGTTTCAGCTACTTGGAAGGTGGAAGGATCACCTGAGCCCAGCAGGTCGAGACTGTAGTAGCTATGAGCGCACCACTGCACTCTAGCTTGGGTGATAGAATGAGGACTTCATCTCAAGGGAAAAAAAAAAGAATGCAGTCTGAGGTCCTGAGGGGGCAGAGGTCAGCCACTTGAGACTGAGGGAGGCTGGAACAGACAGACTTCAGAAAAGAATATTTTGGAAGAGTAGGAGGTACCTGCTGGTTGTGGCCAATATCCCTGAGAAGTGTGGAGATGAGAGAGGGGCAGGAAAGAATGGGAATGGTAGTAGCTTGCTGATGACTGCTTCTCCCCTTTTCCTGCAGGAATTTTTCACAGACAACCTGTGGGACACACTCCCTTGCTCATGGCAGGAAGCCTTGGATGGACTGAACCCACCACAGTTGGCCACACTGCTGCTGGGGACACCTGGGGAAGGGGAGGTGGTCAGGTATGGGCTAGAGGGGCTCTGTGGTGAGCGATTGCTCAGAGTCTCATGAGGTTTTCCTGGGCCCTGGGGTTGTAAACTGGTGCATTCAGGATGCAATGGGATTATTCACTGGAGGCCTGGGCTGGACTATCTTAGGTACAGGTCGGTGTGGCCACTCACCCTGCTGGCCCTGAAGTCCACAGCCTATGCCCTGGCCTTTACCCGGACGCCTGGCTTTCAGACCCCCTCAGAGTTCTTGGAGAACCCCAGCCAGAGCTCCCGACTAACAGCTCCGTTCCGAAAACACGTCAGGCCCAAGAAGCAGCATGAGATCCGCAGACTGGGAGAGGTGAGGAGATGGCTGGATGTTAGGTGGTGTCTGGAAGCCCAGGCACTCTTAAGCCTGTGGGTTACAAAAATATGTGTCTCTTACCTCATGTGCAGGACCAGAGCCCAAGAGGTTCCCTTACCTTGGCAGACATACTGTAATCATATTTTGATGCTGTGGGGTTTTTTTTTTTTCATCTTTTTTGCAGGGTTGGTTGGCAGCTGTGTCTGAATCACAATCTTATTCCTGTTCTCACATTACAGTCTGTTCATGGCTTCCTAGCAGGGCTCTTTTTGTTCAGTGGGGGAGATTGAATCACTGACTGGAGCAAGAAGACAGCCTTGAGCCTTGCTGACCACCCCCCCACACCCATTTGGTTTCCACATCTCTGGTTACTCCACATCTCTGTCCCTGTCCCTCTTTCTCTGTCATCTTCGGCTCCTCTACTGTCATTGTGGGTGTTTGCTCCAGGAGTCAAGGACCAGTGGCCAGGAGACCTTTGCTCCTTCCTCTTTCAGTTGGTGAAGAAGCTGAGTGACCTCACAGGCTGCACCCAGGTTGTGGATGTGGGCTCAGGCCAGGTGAGTCAGAGCCTTAATGTGCTGTTTTGTTTTGTTTTTTTGAATTGGGATAGAACAGCTGGAAGGCAGTTAATTAGGCCACAGGCCCAGCAAGGCAGGTTGTGAGAAGTGGTGGAACCAAGCAAGGTAGAATTTGAGCCTTCTGTGGGGCCTGGGACCTAGTTGTCCCGGCCACTGATAGGGAGGGTGACAGTGAGTAGGGCACTGAACAGAGCCATCTGTGTCCTCCCTCTCGTGACTCCAGGGCCATCTCTCCCGTTTCATGTCTCTGGGGCTGGGGTTAATGGTGAAGAGCATTGAAGGGGATCAGAGACTGGTGGAGAGAGCACAGCGCCTGGACCAGGAGCTCTTGCAGGCTCTGGAGAAAGAGGAGAAGAGGAACCCACAGGTAGGCTACCCCTCCTGGCAGTCTGGACTGCAAGAGCAGGGCGACTTGGCTGGAGTTGGGCACTGGGCTGAGTTCCCTCTTTCATGCTGCGATGGTGTGGTCCCTGTTTTCATTACTTTCCCAAGGCTTCCCCCTTCCCTAAAGCCTCCCCACATCTCCAAAGCACTTTCTAGTTACAAGTGCTTTCCACACCGATACGTACTCCTCATAGCCTGTGCAGTGGGCAGGCAGGTGGTATTAGACTCATTACTAATAAGAAAACTGGGTCTTGGAGACAAGATTTACCCAGTTAATAATGATGGCCTGAAATTCATCCCGTGGTCCAGCTCATTCCTGTGCACCAGCTTCTCTCTCACATTCTTGGGAAGTAACATGGAGCAAGGTCCCTTCCTGTGGCCTGAAGTGGCCTGGGGATAGCAGAGACCTTCTGTCTGCCTTTGTCCTTTCCTGCCCCTGCAGGTGGTCCAGACCAGCCCTCGTCATTCCCCACACCACGTGGTTAGGTGGGTAGACCCCACAGCCCTGTGTCAGGAGCTTCTGCTTCCACTGGAGCACCCACGGCAGGGTGGGGCACGCTTGCTGCTAACAGGCCTCCACGCCTGTGGGGATCTAAGTGTTGCCTTGCTGAGACACTTCTCCTGCTGCCCAGAGGTGGTGGCCTTGGCCTCAGTGGGCTGCTGCTACATGAAACTGAGTGACCCTGGTGGCTACCCACTGAGTCAGTGGGTGGCTGGGCTGCCTGGCTGTGAACTGCCCTACAGACTTCGGGAGGGAGCCTGCCATGCCCTGGAGGAATATGCTGAGCGGCTCCAAAAAGCTGGGCCTGGCCTCCGGACTCACTGCTACCGTGCGGCGCTGGAGACAGTCATCCGATGTGCCCGGCCTGAACTCCGTCGGCCAGGCGTGCAGGGGATCCCCAGGGTCCATGAGCTCAAGATTGAAGAGTGAGGTTGGGGCAGGTGGGGGGCGGTGGCAGGAGATCACCACCTGGAAATCTGATTCCCCTCCCACTCCCACTTTTAACATGGCCTAAAGAAAACCTAAATGCACCCAGAGGAGTAATTTGGAGTTCTCTGACTGGGGCAGCATCTCAAAATTTATTTAAAAGGGTGTTGTTCCTCTTTCATCAGGAGATTAGCAAAGAAATAAATTTTTTTTGAGTCGGAGTCTCACTCTGACATCCAGGCTGGAGTGCAGTCCTTCCACCTTAGCCTTCCAAGAAGCTGAACTAGAGGCATGTGCCATGATGCCCAGCTTATTTTTTGATTTATTGTAGAGACAAGGTCTTGCCAAGTTCCCCAGGTTGGTCTTGAACCCCTGGACTCAGGCAATCCTCTTGCCTCTGCCTCTCAAAGTGCTGGGATTACAGGTGTGAACCACTGCGCCCAGCTGAAAAGGTTTTGATGTTTTTTTTGAGTTGGAGTCTCACTTTGTTGCCCAGGCTGATGTGCAGTGGCACGCTTATGGCCACGGCAGCCTCGAACTGCTGGGCTCAGGTGATCCTTCAGCTTTAGCCTTCCAGGTAGCTGGAACTACATTCACTCTCCACACGCCCGGCTAGTTTTTTTGATTTATTGTAGGGTTGAGGTCTCGCCAAGTTGCCCAGGCTGGTCTCGAACCCATAGACTCAGGCAATCCTCTCACCTCAGCCCCCCAAAGTGCTGGGATTATAGGCGTGAGCCACCACACCCGGCCTGAAATAGTGTTTTGTTTTGTTTTGAGTTGGCGTCTCACTCTGGCGCCCAGGCTAGAGTGCAATGGCATGCTCATGGCCACCTCAGCCTCAACCTGCTGGGCTCAGGTGATCCTTCTGCCTAAGCCTTCCAAGTAGCTGGAACTACAGGCGTGTGCTACCACGCCTGGCTAATTTTTTTTTATTTATTGTAGAGATGAGGTCTCGCCAAGTTGCCCAGGCTGGTCGCGAACCCCTGGGCTCAGGCAATCCTTTCGTCTTGGCCTTCCAAAGTGCTGGGATTACAGGCTTGAGCCACCACACCCAGCCATTGAAATAGTCTTTTTATGCCAAACATATGACTAAACAGTTAGAACTGGCTGGAAAATAAATGCTTGGATCTACTATTGTACAAACAGCTCACAGCCAGAGCAACATTTAAAAATTCATATTAGTGTAGAAAACCAAGCAAAGTTGGAATCAGGAATGGGCAAAGTTGAAGTGGGAGGTGGAGGTTCCTAACACCAGTCTGAGTGCTGTCTATGGCTGATCCCACAGGTATGTGCAGCGGGGGCTACAGCGAGTGGGGCTGAACCCCCAGCTGCCACTGAATCTGGCTGCTCTTCAGGCCCACCAAGCCCAGGAGAACCGTGTGGTGGCCTTCTTCAGCCTGGCCCTGCTGCTGGCCCCACTGGTGGAGACGCTGATTCTACTGGACCGACTGCTCTACCTTCAGGAGCAGGGTGAGGGTGGGCTACAGCAGGGACCCAGGGCCAGAGGGGCTGGGGTTCTGGGCTCCTCCTTAAGCTGAAGTCCCAGTCCCCACATCTGCTGAACCTGGCCCATCACTGTTGGCCTTCTTGGACGACTGCTTTGGAGTCATCCACGGGGTAGGGGGTTTGTTTAAAAACAGATTGCGGCTGGGCTCAGTGTCTCAGCCTGTAATCCCAGCACTTTGGGAGGCCGAGGTGAGAGGATTGCCTGAGCCTGTGGGTTCGAGACCCGCCTGGGCAACTTGACGAGACCTCATCTGTACAATAAATCAAAAATTAGCTGGGCGTGGTAATACACACCTGTAGTTCCAGCTACTTAGAAGGCTGAGATGGAAGGATTGCCGGAGCCCAGCAGGTCGAGGCTACAGTGGCCAGGAGTGGCCACTGCACTCCAGTCTGGGTGACAGAGTGAGACTCCAACTCAAAAAATAAAAATAAAAAATAAAAACAGATTGCTACCAGATGAGTCTCTGGTGGTGCCTCCCAAAGGTGCATTTTAAGCAAGCATCCCAGACACTGAGAACCTACAATGCATGAGGACTGCCCCCCCAAGTCAGTGCCTCAGGCACCCATGTTCTTCTTCAAGGAGAACAAGGTCTCCTTAGCCCTCCTGAAGCCTCCCCCATGGGAAGTAGCTGCTATGCCCACAAGCTGGGCAGGAAGTGGCTGAGTGAGCTTGGTTCATTCTCCCCCTTCTGAAGAACCCTGCCTTTCTCCCAGGCTTCCATGCTGAACTCCTGCCCATCTTCAGTCCTGAACTCTCTCCCAGAAACCTGGTTCTTGTGGCCACCAAGATGCCCCTGGGTCAGGCCTTCTCTGTTTTAGAGACCGAAGACAGCTGATGCAACCTGATCAAGGGCACATCTCAGACCCCATCTAAAACCACCCAGATACTCAGCATGGGAGATTATGCCTCACCCAGAGAACCAGCATCCTGTATCCTCCTGAAGCCTTGTTCCCCACAAACCGTGTTTCATATACTTTATCTCCTGTTATGTAATATTGTTTAAAGCTTTATTTTTAATTTATTAAAACATAGAAATCTTTATTTCCCTTCCATTTTTATAAAAGGAGCGACTTGCACCCTCCCCTTGGCACTGCTGCAGAGATGCTATTTTGGTCTCACACTCCACTCCCCACTGTCCTCCCTAACAGGCAGCCAGGTGGCAGCTTCCGTTACTCAGAGGTCTCCGTCCCAGGATTTGCAGTCTTATGGCTGGAGAACTTCCATCCAGGTTCTGGTTCTGTCATAGCGTCAGGCGAGATCCTGCTTGCTTCCTTCAGTCCCCAAGACAGGTATATTGGGGTAGGGGTGCCCTTCTCCCAGGGACAGCAGTTCTTTATTGGCATCTGAAAAGGGGTGCCCAGTCTTGAAGGCTGAGACAGCAGTGGCGGAGAAGCTGTACTCCCCAGGCTCAATACCAATAGACTTTCTTGTATCTCCGGGTCTCCTGGATCCCCATTGCCTCCATCACCTCCTCCTGCAGCGTCTTTAGACGAGGCACATAGGTTCTTTCTAGAGTGTCTTCCACAGATGTGTCTTTGGGACCATCTGTCGAGCCAAAGGAGAGGAGACAGGTGGAAGGGCTTGCCAACTTGTCTTAACATCCCCATCTCACTCCTACCACCTTCCTGCCCCTTACCCAGCCTCACCAATCCATGTTTCAGGGATGACGCCATCAGCTCTGGGAAACTCAGGTTTGGGGATAATTCTCCCTGATCTTGTGGAGACTCGTACCCGCTCTCCTGCCTCAGTAAATCTCCACTCAATCTCAGTAGGTTTCCTGGTGGATAAAAGAGGTGAGTCAGGTCTCCTGCCACCCTCCAACACGAGTGGAGTCAATAGTTGGAAACACCAAGGTTACCACCTTGTCTCTCTGCCTCTGTACTGGGGTTACCCACAGGGAGTCGTGTCCATGAAATGGCCCCTCTCAGTTTCCAGAGCATTCAACCCACAATCCCATTGGATGACACTTCTGTAGACTCAGTAAGAAACCCTCTGACTAGGGCCCCATGTGCTTGCCTGTCCATAGGATCCACAAGTTTGACCTGGCGGTGGAGCAAGGGGGCTTCACTAGGGATCATGGTTCCCCGGAATTCCTTGGTTTTGCCAATGTAGCGGTAATGCTGTCCAAGAGAGGGGGTGTCAGAAAGCATGGGGTACGATGGGGTCTGCCTATGCTGCTCAGCACATTAAGCCCAAGTTGAAAAGTAAAAGGTAAGCCAGGCTCGGTGGCTCAGCCTGTAATCCCGCGCCTTTGGGAGGCTGAGGTGAGTGGATTGCCTGAGCCCGCGGGTTCGAGACCCGCCTGGGCAAGCGGGACCTCATCTCTACAATAAATCAAAAAATTAGCCGGGCGTGGTAGCGCGCGCCTGTAGTTCCAGCTACTTGGAAGGCTGAGGCGGAAGGATCTCCGGAGCCCAGCAGGTCGAGGCTGCGGTGGCCGGGAGCAGCCACTGCACTCCAGTCTGGGCGACAGAGTGAGACTCCAACTCAAAAAAAAAAAAAAAA
>CAUYQG010114562.1:0-12908 GCA_963574415.1 Tarsius wallacei | reverse complement strand
AAGGTTAGGGCCCAATTCTGAAGAACAGGATCTTGGTGTGAGGAAAACGAGATACCTGAAGCTTCCCAGGGTGGTTTAGAAATAGCCAAAGAGAAGAATCCAGCCTGGGAATGGAGCTTGGAAAGTGTCTGCAGTAACCCCACGTGGAGAGTGCACGATGTCTGTTGGGACCAGGTGCTTGTGCTGCCTCTCTCAGAAGACTTGCCTGGCTGGCTTCTGGCCTGCTTGACATTCCCTCATGGTTTCTTCTCCAAAGTTCAGCCTCTGCTGCCACGTGGGGATTGTCTGACCTCTGCTGTCCATTGTTTGTTATGGCACAAACTTACAGATAGTCACAGACTCAGAGGGCACTATTGGGGAGAGACCTTTCCTCCAATAAGAAATATATTTTACACTGTGATTCTAAACACAAAAGTTTCACAAAGTAATTTTTACCTTTACTAGATGTTAGTACTCTGATATTTTCTATGTTTTTAGATTTTATTTAATTAATAAGAAAAATTCCGGTTGCAATCTAATAATCCGATGTCACACTCCCAGGTTTTCTGGAATTTGAAAACATAAATTTAGTGTACTAAATTAGCACACTAGTCTTCCAAACTTCAGTCAGGGTATACCACTTTTGAACCTTTAGCCACATGCAAGGCCAATTTTTTATGGAATTCGATGGTCTTTAAATCAATTCACTTACACATTTTTAAATGTCCAATATAGCCTAAGTAAAATAATGGTGGTATGACAAGCTTGAGGGCTAGTTGTATTTTTTCCCAATGCACACTAAAATATCAAAATGAAAAAGAAAGGTTTGTTTCTATACCACTTAACATCACCTTGTACACTAACAGTGATCTGCATTTCTCACTTTGGGAATCACAGATTTAGAGGTTTGTCCAAGCACCTAATTTGACAATGGGGGAAATGAGGCCCATAGATGTGAGTTCACTCTTCTGAGGCTACCCAGTAATCATAGTTGCATCAGCTTCTCAGTCAATGGGAAGAAATGTGTTGTGTTAAGCCACTCCTGGCCAAATGCTGTGCTATTAGTCTTATGGCTTTTGGAGAGAAAGCCCCACTCTACAATCTCATCAGAGCCCGGATATCAGTATATTGACATCTTGGCAGAGTCATTTTAAGCCTTTCTAGGTCCTTCTTACTTTTGGAGATACTGATTCATATCCTATGATGCATATTACAATTTATCCACATTGGGGACTGTCTTAGTCCATTTTGCATGGCTACAAAGAAACACTTGAGGCTGGATAACTTATTTTGAAGTTTGAAAAGGGGTTTATTTGGTATATAGTTCTGCAGGCTGCACAGAAAGCATGGTGCAAGATGCTGGCATCTGCTTCTGGTGAGGACTTCAGGAAGCTTCCACTCATGATGAAAGGCAAAAGGGAGAAGGCATTGCAGGGCGAGAGGGAGTCACAACTATTACCTAGAGCAAGAGAGGAAGGAGGTGCCAGACCCTTTTCAACAGTCAGATCTCAAGGTAACTAAGAGTGAGAATTCACTCAATTTCATAAAAATAGCACCAGGCCACCATGCCATGACCCAAACACTTCCCACTAGGCCCCACCTCCAACACTGGGGATCAAATTTCAACATGAGATTTGGAAGGGACAAATATCTAAACTATATCACTTACTAAATTCAATTTTGCTTTCTTTTTGTATTTTGAAGACAATAAATTTTTCAGACCTCAATCATTTTTGTAAGCCCTAAAAAAGTTCACAGGCACTAGGAATGTAGTGAAGTGGCTTTGAATCTGGTAAAGGAATCTGATCGATGAATGCACACTAAGGAGCAACTTAATTACTACTTAACCCCTCTCTCCTGGTTTTTTTTTTTTTTGAGTTGGAGTGTCACTCTGCCATCCAGGTTGGAGAGCAATGGCATGCTCTTGGCCACTGCAGCCTCGAACTGCTGGGCTCAGGTGATCCTGCCTCAGCCTTCCAAGTAGCTGGAACTACAGGCATGTGCCACCATGCCTGGCTAATTTTTTTTTGGATTTATTGTGGAGATGAGGTCTTTCCAAGTTACCCAGGCAGGTCTCGAACCCACGGGCTCTGGCAATCCTCTCACCTCGGCCTCCCAAAGTGCTGGGATTATAGGCGTGAATCACCGTACCTGGCTCTCCTAGTCTTTTAAAAGAGGAATGTGGATTCTTTCCACATTGGCACTAAATATACGTGTTTCCACCGGTGAAATATTTGCCATTCTGGTAGACTGACGGGGGCAATGCTGTTACAGGTAGGCCAAAGTCATGTGACTGGCAAGGTGCTTTTACTCTGATATACCCTCAGACTTCTTGTGTGAGGCAAACTCCTACTTGTTTCAGGCTCTTTGGATGAGGTTTTCTGTTATCTGCAGTCATGCAATTCTAACCACAGAGGGTGATACTTAGGATGGAAAGAGTTTAGGCTGTTGATTAGAGAAGCAGAGGTAAAGATGACTCAACCCAGAAGAAGGTGGGTCAAGTATCAAGGGCTTGGATACTTGCACTAACCATGCCAGGATGGGGGCAACAGAAAGAATGGAGGAACAAGAATTCTGGAAAATCTAGATGAGGACTTGAGCCAAATTCCTTGCTTGGTTCTTCCCATGGCTTGTGTGGTCTGGGGAAGGCTTATTCTGTCAATGGCATTCTTTCCAGTATTTTCAACACGTTGAAATGGCATATGATGACGAATTTTGCAAGCTGCCCTCAGTCTATATACAAATGAGAGAACTGTGAGGAGAATGAGATTTAGTGACTTGTTCCTCACAAGGATTTTATTTAGTTTTTCAAACGCACTTGAAGGTATGTCACAACTATTACCTAGAGCAATGAATCCAAGGGATTATTATATGGAGCCATTCAAGGCTCTCTTGGCTGGGAATGGAGGAATAGCATTGCTCTTCACTCATTATTGTACACACATCATGCTTAGCATTACATAACATGTCACAGGTACAACAGTACCATGTTCCTTTAGAGCTTCCAAGAGAGGACAATGACATGCAGGACGGGTAACATACTTATAATATGCAACAGGTACACTAGCAATTATGACAGCCTTCTTTAACAGAGAGCATGACTTTAAAGCTGTGGAATCTGATGGGTACAACAAAATGTTTGGCAAATATCTTGTCATAGCCCTTTTCTTCATGTCTCTTGCCCTTTTTTTTTTTTGACATTCTCTTGTTCTGTGTGTATCTCTTTGGATTTCAGCTTTGAAACATGAATTGGGAGGAGGAAATGAAGGTAAAACCTCTCTTATGAAACAAGAATAACAACAAAAAGAAGAAGCTACCAGGCTCTTATATCCATGCTAGAGAATAAATCATCAAGAAACCAGGGGTTTGACTTTTTCAGAGTAATGTTCAAACCGGTCTTCCAGGCACTATTAAGAAGAGGAGTAGAAGCAGTTAATGGAGAAAGGTCTGAAAAGATATATACCAAGTTGCTGATGTTAGTTATTTCCACAGGGAAGAAATAGAAAGAATTAATGATAAGTTATTAATTTTTTTCTTACATATCTTTAAATTATTTCACTTGTTACATTAGGCATATATCACTTTTGTCACAAAAAATTAATAAGAATATACTGTTAAAAAGAACTACTTGTTCATTAAAAAAACACTAATTAAAAGAGTGTTTGCATATAATACATACAGTCTGTCATGTTAAAATGAATTAGTAAGCTTGCCAAAGACTAAAATTCCAAAGGTTAATTATTAGATTAGAGCAGGAGTTTTATGAGGCAGCAGAAGCATTAGGGTAGCCTCTGGGGTTTTAACATTTCTCCTGGCCTAAGACCCTATTCTAGGGGACAGCCCAGTGCAGTCCTCTGTAATTAAATGAAGTAAGGAGGGTGGTGACTCCACAGAATGTCTAAAAATAGCAAGTACTCTAACTCACAATAAGATCCCACACAATCAGGGATACAGACAGGTAGTTAGATTTACCCCTTTCATCCCTGGGGTAAAATCACATAAATTATTGAAAGCAAGAAGGGATGGCTTCTCAAAGGGCAACATATCTCTTTCCTCTGAGAGCTGCTGCCCTGCTATTCACCAGGGGTCACTACCTCTAATCCTTTTCCATTAGTGTTTCTTAGGCCTCTCCACAATCTTGCTATGCTGAAGTCGGGCGCTTCCTCAACAGACCATGCTCTAGCTTTCCAGGCTGCTCGAATCTTCTAAACCTTGGCGCTACTGACATTTTGGGCCCAGAGATTCTTTGTTGTTGGCGGAGGATGAGGTGCTCACCTGTGTGTTGTAGATGCTTAGTGGCATACCTGGCCTCTGCTCACTAAATGCCAGTAGCACCTTCTGTGCCCTCCCCATTCCCCTGCCAAACAAAAAATGTCTGAAGACATTGCCAAATATCCTCTTAGGGGACAAAAAAATCACACTCAATTGAGAACCACACAGAAGCCAGAAGGATATTTTAAAAATGTAAACTGCATCATGTCATTCTCTGCTGAAAACCCTCCAATGTTCCTCCTGTGATTTACAAGACCTTATGAACTTGCCCCGCCTACTTTTAACCTTCTCTTTTCCATACTTCCATGTAGTGCCTCTCTTGCACTTACTCCAGCCACACTGGTCTTCCTTCTATTTCCTGAACATTCAAAGCTTGTTTCAAAAAACAAAAAACAAAAACAAAAACAAAAAAAAACAAAGACACACAAAAATCAAACCAAACCAAACAAAAACAACAAAAAAACCAAAGCTTGTTCCCATCCACTTTTTGTACTTCCTGTTCCTTCTGCCTAGAATGCAGTCTCCCTAGATCTGTCTGGATCACCACTCTTCACCCACACATATCTCAGATCAATGCTACTTAGTCAGCAAGGCCTTCCCTGACCATTTTATCATAAGAAGCCCCTTACTTCCATTCTCTATCACATTACTCACTCATTTCCTTCAAAGGGTTAATCACAACAGAAAACTTTTGTTTTGTCACCTGTTGTCTGCCTTTTTGCCAGAATGTAAGCTCCACCCGAGCCGGGACTTTGCCTTTTTCAATGCTATAGCCCAAGTGCTCAGAATACAGATCATTTCTAACTTGTGATGATTCAATACATAATTTTTCTACTTTACGATGGTGCAAAAGCAACACACATGCAGTAGAAACAGTACTTGGAGTACCCTATCATTCTGTTCAGTATTCAATAAATTACATGAGATATTCAACACATAGATCTTTCTGCCTCAGCCTCCTGAGTAACTGGGACTACAGGCATATGCCACCATGTCTGGCTAACTTAAAAAAGCTTTTTTAGAGACTGGGGTCTGTGCTGCCTACTGGTTTTGAACTTCTGGCTTTAAGTGACCCCCCCACTTCAGCTTCCCGAAGTGCTAGGATTACAGGCATAAGCCACCTTGCCTGGCCAAAACTTTATTATAAAATAGGTTTTGTGCCTAACTGTAATTTTGCCCAAGTGTAGACTAACAAAAAGTGTTCTGAGCACATTTAAGGTAGGTTAGGCTAAGCTATGATGTTCGGTAGGCTAAATGCATTTCAATTTATGATATTTTAACCTCACAATGGGTTTATTGGGACATAACCCCATTGAAAATTGAGGAGCATCTGTAGTGCCTGGCACATAGTAGTTGCTCAATAAATATTACTCTCCTCCACCTTCCTCAAACCTCAGGTCAGGTTTTAATGACCTCCTCTCACTTTCCATTCCAAGGTTATTTTTGATTGTTGATAGGTTTACCTTCATTTTTAACTACATCTGACCCATGTTAAAAAGTGTGTGGTTAGGGGTATCAGGTACAAAGAGTTAGCATAACGGAAATACATGATTATTTTGAAACATAAACAAAGGTCAATTAATAATTCATGAGAGTCTGTTTCTTGCCCCTCAGGTTTTTCGCAGGCATATAATCATTCCATGGGCCATGATTTCAGTTGGGTCTTTGTTTCTGTTTCAAGGGGTGAAGGTCTTTGGGGGTTACAGATCCCAAACTCACCTGGCTCAGAGGCTCAAACAGCCTTTTTGTCCATCAATCCAATTCATATAGTATCATGGGCGTGAAACCCTTTTGTGCTGGCTTCAAGTTAAAATAATTAACTGGGTCAAATGCAGAATGGTCCAAGGTGCAGCATGGGCAATACGTCTGAATTCAGAAACCGCAGCTTGGCTATTTCTTACATTGATTTATGGGCTGTTTCCACGAAGCCAAAAACGATCGGTCCACCTGGCAGCTGGCTGGCTGGCAACTGGAGGCAATTCTGCCCTGGCTAACGGCCATGGCCCTTTAGTGGCCTCTGGGAAGCGCTTCATCGGGCCGTTTTTACGTTCTGGCGGGCAGCCGGCCTGTCTCGCCGGGCCGGGCTTTCCATGCGATGCAGAGACGTCTCCAGCCGCAGGGACGAGGCCTTGACGTGGTGGGAGGACGTTTCCACGCACTGCGAGGACGTTTCCACGTGCTGGGATGTCACCTCGAGGACCCGAGGAAGCCGCTTCCCAGAGGGGGAGATGGAGGGCCCCTCGCTGCGGCATCGGGAGGTCTCCACCTGCCGGGAAGACGTTCGCACCTGCCGAGAGGACGTCTCCACGCGGTGGTTCGATGTCTCCACGCGGATCGTCGATGTCTCCGTGTAGCGAGCAGTCTCCACTCGGGGCGATGAGGGTTTGCCCCTTAGGGGTGAGGCCATTCTGCGGGTGTAAGGGGGAAACAATGAGATCCCCGGAGATCTCACAGCCCAATGGTCCTCCTGAGTCACGCTCCTCTAGGTCACGACACAGGTTAAGAAATGACGTCACAATAGCGTGTTACGTCACTGCGGGCACAGGAGCAGAAAACTACGGTACTGTCACAGGCTATAGCACCGCGACGCGATGACGTGGAAGTACCATAGTCCTTTGAAGGTTGAAATGCCCCTCACAACACTGGGCCACCCCCCTCAGGCGTTCCCACGGCTCGGGCACCGCCCCCTCGCAGTTTGAGAGCCAGCGCGGGCGGAACCGGGCTGGCCTGGGCGGACGCCGGAATGGGCGGAGCCACCATCCTCCAAGCGCGGCTGTGCCCGCCCCGTATCCCACACTGCCCCGGGACCGGAAGGGGAAGAAAGGGCTTCCTGAACCTCCCCGCCACTCCGGGCGGTTGCTCTGTCCGGGTGGTGGCAATTTTGTGTCTTTACTTGTTATGGCCGCTGCCGTCGCTATGGAGACAGGTGAGTAGCGCTCTGAGCCTCGAGTCTTCGCAGATAGAACTGTCCTCGGCCCATACCCTTCTTCCTCTTCTCCGGGACCTCCTTTCAGGCCTAAATCGGCAGGGTTAGTATTCGGACTGGGAGGGGAAGAGGTTTTTGTAGCGTCTGGAGAGACGAAGGGAGTCCGCTTTTTTTCATAATTTGGTTTGTTCGCACATCACTTCACTTGCCATTCAAACACCGACCCCACTGGCTTCCCAGCGTGGTCGATACTAAGGGACAGGACTTGGATCTTAAACCTTCTCCTCCTTGATTGGTTTTGTGCTTCTCACATGAGCTTGTATAAGTTTGAAATGGTCGGCAAACTTGCATTCTGCCACTAGTGCTTCTGTATACACACTCCGTGATCTTTTACGTTTTTCGTAATCTTTTTCAGCTTGCATACTGAAATTTTTCCTGATTGATTTAGCACTTCGCTTTTGCGAAGCTAAATCACTGTTAACAATTGTTGTTACAACTCATTGTTAAAATAGGGGAATAACAGTTTTTACAATCTACCTCAGGAATCACTTAAAATTCCTACATAGTGACCCGCAATTGGTAAGTATCCTGCTCCGTTTGTGTTGCTGTTTTCTTTGATGATTTCTCT
Source organism: Tarsius wallacei (assembly GCA_963574415.1). NCBI lineage: Eukaryota > Metazoa > Chordata > Mammalia > Primates > Tarsiidae > Tarsius > Tarsius wallacei. The sequence goes on along the minus strand of CAUYQG010114562.1, from coordinate 5,103 downwards.
TTAACTTTAAGGACATTTTATTTTTTTTTGAGTTCGAGTCTCACTGTCGCCCAGACTGGAGTGCAGTGGCCACTCCCAGCCACCGCAGCCTCGACCTGCTGGGCTCCGGCGATCCTTCCGCCTCAGCCTTCCAAGCAGCTGGAACTACAGGCGCGCGCTACCACGCCCGGCTGATTTTTGATTTATTGTAGAGATGAAGTCTCGCCAAGTTGCCCAGGCGGGTCTCGAACCTGCGGGCTCAGGCAGTCACTCACCTCAACCTCCCAAAGGCGCGGGATTACAGGCTGAGCCACCGAGCCCGGCTACTTTAAGGACATTTTAATCAGGGCTCCACTTTTCTTAAATTTCTAAGGAAGGTTTATCTCCTGTCACTCCCAGTTTAGGAAGACCATCACATGCCCTTTATACAGAAGTGTACCTCAGCATTAGTCAAGTTTCTTTATTATTGTTTCCTTACTACAAGTCAGTATTATATATAGTGATCTTTATTTTGGATGATTTTTGCTGTCTTCTAGATGATGCTGGAAATCGACTTCGGTTTCAGTTGGAGTTGGAATTTGTGCAGTGTTTAGCCAACCCAAATTACCTTAATTGTAAGTTGTTAAGCACCTCATTGAATCGAGGAGCTGTTGATGATTTATGACAGAAGACTTAACAATTCAAAATAGTATACACATTCTCAGTTGAATGGAATTACACTTATGCTGATATATAGATATCATTGAACAAACAGGGACTTGTGTTTTGAATTCAGTGTGTGTTGGTGGTGGGGATGTTAATGTAAGTAATTTTTTATGTTAGGGGTCATAAATCATATTTTAAGGATTGGTTTGACCCACAGGTTTTTTTTTTTTTTTTTATGCCTTTCAGTTCTTGCCCAAAGAGGTTACTTCAAAGACAAAGCATTTGTTAATTACCTTAAGTACTTGCTTTATTGGAAAGAACCAGAATATGCCAAGTATCTAAAGTAAGTTTAATTTTTATAATCTTTAATATGTGTATACTTTATTATAATCCCAAACAGTGATATTTAACAGACTTCTTCATTTCACATTTACAAAACGCCCTCCTCTCTGACTTATTATTGTAGTAATTTACTGACTGGTTATCTCTGCTTCCACTATTACCTTCCTCCCTCCTGTCCCACCTCAAACCAGAGCAAAACAACTTCCTAAACAGAGGCTAACTTCATCTCTTAAAAATGTAAATCAGAAAACTTTACTTTCTTACTTAGAACTTTTCAATGGCTTTCTGTTCCTTACAAAATAAAATCCAGTCTCTTCTGAGGGCTAAAGCTCTATATGATCCAGCTTTGTCTTGCCTGACCTTGTCTTTTACCATTCCATACCATTTCACCGGGTTTCTGATACCAAGGAACTCATCATCTATAAATGTAGCAATATAGCTATGGGCTGAACATTAAAGAACACAGAAAGGAGATACTTGTGAAGAAGGTGTTTCTGGGGTTTTCTGGAGGAGGTAACTTTATCTGAGTCATATATTGCTGTCTTCTTTAAGGCCTCTTAAGCACCAAGGACTGTGCTAAATACTTCACATCCTATAACTCATTAAAAAAAAAAAAAAATATATATATAGATAGATAGATAGATATAGATATATATATAAAATTTACCATTCAGGTTGTTAAACAGACACTTTCATATGAAGACTTACTAAATTGCAGGAAGTATATTATAACTACAAGCCTATTACCTTTTTAAAAAAAAATTTTATTTTTTGAGTTAGAGTCTCTGTCGCCCAGGCTGGAGTGCAGTGGCATGCTCACAGCCACTGCAGCCTTGACCTGCTGGGCTCAGGTGATCATTCTGCCTCAGCCTTCCAAGTAACTGGAACTACAGGCACGTGCCACCACGCCCAGCTAATTTTTTGATTTATTGTAGAGATGAGGTCTCACCAAGTTGCCCAGGCTGGTCTCAAACCCATGTAATCAGGCAATCCTCTCACACCTCGGCCTCCCAAAGTGCTGGGATTATAGGCGTGAGCCACTGCACCCGGCCCCTATTACCTTTAAATGGTAAAAAATAAACCTTGAAATTACACCTCTGCTTTGTTTTAACCAGGTAGTCAGAAAGCAAACATGAACCTTTTTTTAAAACAAAAGTTTGAGAGGCAAATGTTTCAAACGTGTTCTTTAAGCTACTTTTCTGATCTGTGTCCAATAACAATGGACTTATGAAGCAATACATCCTTGTGCTGTCTGCAGGACCCTTTGCACCCATACTGACTTTTTATAAACAACTGTTTATTTATTTAATAACCCAGAAAAAAGACTTTAAAAAGTCAGATAGTGACATGTGTCTTATGTATGTAAATTTATAGGCTCAGTATTGGAAGCCTTAGCCACCATCAAATTCAGTCTTACCCACAATGTTGCTTAGTGATGGTCATCTACACTCTAGAGGTTTCCAGTGAACACATGTTGCTTCATCAGGGACAGCTGATTCCATTGTTAGCCAGATGTTCTTCTTTATATTGTGATATACCTCCTTGTAGCTTCAACCTGTTGGTCCCTGGATTAATCCAGAAACAGTCTATGCCCTCTTGAGGTCAACCATCTTTCAGATATTTAAATTCAAGAGAGGTTGCAAATTAACCCCTGTTGATATTTTATTCAGTCTACACAAGGTTTTAGTTTTAGGTGTTTTTTTTTTTTTAAGTAGTTGCCAACAGCTAAAGATCAAAAAGTTTTATATAGCAAGTTTTTGAGTTAGAGTCTCTGTCGCCCAGGCTGGAGTGCAGTGGCATGCTCACAGCCACTGCAGCCTTGACCTGCTGGGCTCAGGTGATCATTCTGCCTCAGCCTTCCAAGTAACTGGAACTACAGGCACGTGCTGTAGCAATGCAGATTTCCAACTACTGTTTAAAACTGGAAGATCTGGTAATCCCAGGTCTGTCTTCATTCTCCCAAGCCAACAACTGGCTGGAGCTGAGAGCAGCTGTCTCTACTAGACACTTTCCACCTCTTGGCCTCCTTCGTTGATAGCCAGTACTTGCAGCTATAACACCTCTCTTCTGTTTTTTTCAGTTTCCTTCAGCTAGCGCTTAAGTGCCATGTTCTAGACTTCTCATGAGTTCAGGTACCCTGTATATTTGGCAGTTGTACCTTATGCAGTTCCACCAAGAACTAAACACAGGCCTTCAGATGTGGTCAGGGTACAATGAGGCAAAAGTCTTTTCTTTGAGTATAATGTATATACTTCTATGTATATACTTATATACTTCTGTTAATTTAACTTTACTTTTTTGTGGGGGAGCTGGGGGATCACATTGTTGACTTGCTGGGAGCTTTATTTAAACTAAAATCCTTCAGTTCTTATTTTCATTAGTACAGCTAATTGAGTCCTCCATTCATATCTTATTTATTTTTAAAAATACTAAATGCAGGACTTTCCTTTTTTTTTTTGAGTTGGAGTCTCACTCCATCGCCCAGACTGGAGTGCAGTGGCCGTTCCCGGCCACTGCAGCCTCGACCTGCTGGGCTCCGGCGATTCTTCCGCCTCAGCCTTCCAAGTAGCTGGAACTACAGGCGCGCGCTACCACGCCCAGCTGATTTTTGATTTATTGTGGAGATGAGGTCTCGCCAAGCTGCCCAGGCAGGTCTCGAACCCGTGGGCTCAGGCAGTCTACTCACCTCGGCCTCCCAAAGCACAGGATTACAGGCTGAGCCACTGAGCCCAGCTAGGACTTTCCTTTTTACCTCTTCTATTTTGTCATGTTAACTTGAAGCCTGTCGAACAATATAATTCCTTATTGCCATCTAATGTATTCTGAACATTGTCTTCTACAAAGTTTGATATGATAAATGTTCACTGCATATCTAAATTATAGTTATTGACTAAATGCTACTCATATTATTCTCTTGGTTATCTCAGTTTATTTTACAGTTGAAGAAACTGAACATTAGCAAGGTTAAGTACCTTGTTCAAGACCACCCAGCTGGTACTCACACCTTGGTCTTTTTAACTACTGATGCTGGCATGAAAAGAGATGTGCAAGAACAGGTGTGAATAGAGCATTGAAGGCTAAGCTGCCAACAGTTACAGCACCTGTGTGTTTTTAGAGTGTAGATAGCAAACCTTTACTATTTAGGGAGGACAGCATGGTATCTGGCCCTGCTATAATCTATGTGTTTTTCAGATCTGCTTTATTGGTATCATTTGCGAGCTTGTTAGAAATGCAGAGCTCAGGCCCCAGTCCAGACCTATTGAATCAGATATTCTAAATGTTAACATCTTGATATATAGTCACAGTACAATGATCAAAATCAGAACATTCATATTAATCTATTCTTTAATCTACAGATCTTATCCAAATTTTGCCAATTGTCCCACTGTGTGTCTTGTATACAGTATCCAGTCTAGGCTCTTATGTTGCTTTTGTTGTAATGTCTTAGTCTCCTTTAATCTGAGTTTTTTTTTCCATGACCATGACACAGACCTTCTTGGTGCATAATATAAAAAGTCACGATTTATTGTTTCATTAAAGAAATGTACATTGGTATGGGCTTTTGGATTCTTATTTTTATTCTGTGGATCATAATTATGTATTTTCTTGTTCTAATTTGGCAGATTTGGCAATTGGAAGCCCCTTCAATTAGCAACCCCTCCAATTAGCTCCTGAGTACTTTTAACATCAGTTTTTAGAACTTTTCTTTCTGGCACTGCATAATGTTCCTGGCTCATCTTGTGCTTTCCCTGTCCTAGCCCTAGAATTAGCCATTTCTTCAAGGATCTATGGAAAAATGTTATTTGAAAACCATAGTCTGGGCATTAAGTGTGCTCACTGGTATCACATTGCTTTTGGGCCCTCTCAGCATACAAAGCTAGGGACTATATGTATGTATGTGTATACGTGCACACATATATACATCTATTTCTATATCTGCCTGTGTATATATACATACATATATGTGTATGTGTATATATATACTTTTTTTTTTTTTTTTTTTTTTTTTTTTGAGTTGGCGTCTCACTCCTTCGCCCAGACTGGAGTGCAGTGGCCGCTTCCGGCCACCGCAGCCTCGACCTGCTGGGCTCCGGCGATCCTTCCACCTCAGCCTTCCAAGTAGCTGGAATTACAGGC
>CAUYQG010114560.1:0-14539 GCA_963574415.1 Tarsius wallacei | reverse complement strand
CCAAGTTGCCTGGGCTGGTCTCGAACCCACGGGCTCAGGCAATCCACTTGCCTCGGCCTCCCAAAGTGCTGGGATTACAGAATAAGCCACTGAGCCCAGCCTGAATCCTATTTGATTGAAAAGCAGGTACATTCAGCAATATGTGCTCAAAAATGTTTTAAAAGTGGCTCTTAGGTTTTTGTAACATTTACCTGTTTCTACGGTGTGAATACTCTCATGAAGTCTAGCTCCAAGCTACCGGTGTGATGTCACTGAGTATGGAGTTGGGAAGAGATACATACAGCTGGCTCTCAGAAACCCACATGAGCCAATTACAGCACACACTGCATTCAGTCACCCCATCCCACAGCTCTGGCCCCTCTCAGAGCAGATGGGGTACCTGTCCTCTATGCCTGGCCTACCTTTGCTTCTTCTACTTCTTCTTCTTCTTTTTTTGGCCTAAGTAGAGAGGTAAGAAGTTGGAAGGGAAGAAAGATCAGGCATTCCTGTTCTCTTCTCTGTCCTGCACCCAGCAGAAGTAAAGCTTCCCTCCCAACCCACTTCCTCTCAGGCCAGTTCCATACTGACTAGCAAGTTTATTTTCCTCACAAGCTTCAACAAAACAAAACACAAATAGTGGCCCTTTCCAGTGGGCCTTTGGCAGAGTATCTCTGCTTTAAGAGGAGTCAGAAGGTGCGGCCTCAAATGCCATGGAGCCTAACAGTCTACCAGGGAGCTAATGTGGCCCTTCCCTACAAACATAACAGCCAAGTACAGATAGGTGTAGGGGTAGGGAATATAGGGAGAATAGAGAGAGTCACAGGGAGGGTCTGGCTTCATCCTTAATGAATTATCTGGCAGAGGCTGTCACAGAACCATAGGATACTAGAGCCAAAAAGACCTTAACGATTGCCTGTGCATCCCTTCACCACAAAGGTGAGAGTACTGAGGTCAGAGGTCAAGCCTCTCAACTGTGTCCTGGCTAGAACCAAATCGCCCTTTCTTGCCTGCTGCTGGACAGTGCTCCCGTGCGTTGGGAGCTCTGAGTCTTTTCACATGCCATTTCTTCTATAATTGCTGTAGCCCTAGTGAATATAAGGTACCTTGGGCAAATTCCATGCCTTCTCTTTCTTGTCTCTTCACCTCAGGCACCCAGCTTAGCCCTGGGCATACTTGTGGAGGAACTGATAAACCAGATCCACTTCTGTTTTGCAGTACAGGAAGTGAACAAAGGATGAGAGTCGGGGCAAACATTCAGCAAATTCTGTACTGGAATTTCTTCCAGGTACAGGAAATATCTTGTTTCCACTTCCCATTTACCACAGTGGGCATCACTGACTTTACCTGAATGCCAGGTAAACTTGCACTGCCTACATCCAGCCGAGGGATATGATGAGCCATCTAAAACTAACCACATGTAATTAGCTAGGGGTGGGGTAAGGGAAATGAGAGGAACTAGAACTCTCTGCAGCTTCCACTTCAACCATCAGAGCATACACCCTTCTGCCTGATCTTCTTTGACTCAAGGAGTTGAGACCCATTTTGGGTCTATACAGTGATGACACAGCTGCCTGTGTCTGTCCTTGTTCAGAAAGAGCTGCTGAGCTTCCACATAAATCCTAAGGACAGGACAGTCATTGGAGTTTCCTCTGCGGGGAGCATCTTCTGCTGGGCACCTCTGCTTTGTAAGTGGGTATGTATGGGGACAGCACAAAGGACTCCCAGCCCAACTCTGCCAAGACACTTTGTTATGCTCTGTGGTTCAAAGAAAAACAGGCAGGGGAGGGATTAATGAAGTTACAGGAAGTGGGCTTATTATATTTATAAGCAATGAGCCCATGTTCACATTTCAGGTGTCCTGATTTATCTTGCAGGTGGGAGGGAAGAACTGCTGGCAAGTCTTCTCTCAGGGCTCTGAGTTTTGGAACAGGATTTCCTCTGCAAGTTGCCGAAGATCAGATAAAAGTCTTAATCTCAGGCACACACAGCTGCAGGCCTTGGCCTCTGCCACTGTGTATTAGCTTCCAGTGATGAGACTGAACAATGACTGGGGATTCAGTACAATTAAAGAGGTGGGAAAGAAATGACTCGGGATTGTGGTATATGAAGCATTAGGGCTTTCCTAGGGAAATGCAGGTCCACCAAGTGGGCTCCAGAATGAACACAAAGCGCACACAACTTACGTTCTTTTTTGCTCCCATTGGCTTCTTTGAACCAAGTATTAAGTACACCTAATAGACATACATAATTGCCACCTATTTTAAAAGGGTGGAAACCAGAGCATTCACCTCGGTTTCTTGAACTGAGTTCTTGGGAACTAGCCTGGTAGAATGTGTCCTGGGCATTGCCTAGTGGGTCTATGAGGATGGAAAACCTCTTAAACTTCTTCTCCAGAAGATTTGTTGCTAAAGGAATGCCTATTTTATCAAAATGCATTCTATAAGTTCAATGTCTTTTCAGAACAAGAAGAACCAAGAATTTTAGGTACCATATTTATTAAGTGGCAGTGTGTCAGGGAATGCTCTGAAGGAGCTATGTTGACCTGACCTTGAAGCATCTCTAATATCAGAATACAACATTTATCCATGTTGCATAAACCAGTCAACTGAGTTAGTGTGAGAAGTTTTCAGACACAGAAAAATTGAAAGTCCTGCAATCAAGGTCTATACTCCACAGGCTTCTTTTAGCTGTAAGTCCCACTCTGATTTTCATATTATTTCTACCTTGACTATGACCATCCTGTATCATGCATTTGTTATGTGTGGACTGTGCTAAAAACTTTACTTGTATTCTCACACAACCCCACTGTCCTCAGTTTACAGATGAAAACTTGTACCTCAAAGAGGTTTCCTAATTTTTCCAAGGTCACCCAGTGTACATGGCAGATAGCCGCATTTACACCCACCTTTGAAGAGCCAGTATCCCAAAGCTCCACTGTTCGTACTACACATCTCTGTGCTTATTTAATATGGAAGAAAGCTGGGTACTGTCCAAACCAGGCCCAGCATCAAGAATATGCTGTTCTGGAATGCTGATAAATACATTGGCACTCCAAGAAACTCGCTTCCAAAGCAGTGAAGAAGGTCTCTGCTCTCAGGGTCTACCTGGAACAGAGATATGTTTTCATTTCCTTTTGACAACTCCCCTTTGAGAACAAAGGTGGTCTGTGGTGCTGGGCCCTTCAAGTCCTGACACCCACACCTTTTCTGCTGCCTCTGCCTCTGGTAGCATCTTGAGGGATCTACACCAGGGGTTGTGTGATGGATACATCATGAAGGGATGTATTTATTTGCCAGGGGAATATATTAGGGGAAAGCAAAGCCTAATTACTGAGTTTTAGGGGAAACTCAACCTATGGAATAAATGATTTCCCCAGATGGGCTGTATTTAGAGGCTCACAGAAATGCTGCACTTTTCCATTGCCATTTCCCATCCTTTCTGAGCCTCTGCTGAGGGTGTCAGGAAATCCTTTGGAAAAGAAAATGCACCAGTCTGTTCACCTTGGAAATGAAGAAACCAGCTGGGCTTGGTGGCTCATGCCTGTAATTCCAGCATTTTGGGAGGCGGATGTGAGAGGATTACCTGAGCCCTTGTGTTCGAGACCAGCCTGGGCAACATAGTGAGACCTCATCTCTACAATAAATAAATAAAAATTAGCTGGGAGTAGTAATGCATACCTATAGTTCCAGCTACTTGGAAGACTGAGATGGAAGGATCACCTGAGTCCAGCAGGTCGAGGCTGCAGTGACCATGAACGTGCCACTGCACTCCAGCTTTGGCAACAGAGTGAGACTCTGACTCAAAAAAAAAAAAAAAAAAGAAAGAAAGAAAAGAAAATGAAGAAACCAAAAAGGCATAATTTCCCTCTTCCTTCTCAGGCAGAGTGTTTAACTTTACAGTTAACCACTCTATCTGGGAAAGACCCCAAGGCAAAGGCACATGCCATCATGTCCTCTCCTACTAAAAAAATTCATCATAATCTGGGCAAAACAGCCCCTTTGGATACACTTGATGTGGCTATATATAGACACCTGGCCGTTTCCTGTTGCTCTCACAGCTTGTGCAGGTTTGAAGGTAGGGTGAGGCTGTGACCATAAGCCGCATAGTGACATGCACATTAGCCATGCATGCCCCCGGCTTCCTGTGCCACTTATGACCCGGACTGGACTAAACCCAGTGCTGTCCAGGACCAGGGAGCCCTTTAGACCTGAATGTGAAGGTCACAAGTATGCTCTTGTCTTCTCCGGACACAGGTTGTCCGGCTGCAGATAGATGTTGGTGCAAAAACATCAGTGAGCCAGCATGTGTGTCTAACGGTCTGCTTGTGTAACTTTTGCACCACAAAACAAGAGATCAAGTAAGAAAGGGTGGTTAACTGAGTAGTCCTTTTTTTCTGTTAAAGGGGCCATGTCGGTAAAAATACTTCCTGAGTGAAGCCGTATGAAAAATCATTTGGCAAAGCTCAAAGTTCACAGCCATGTGCTGGAAGCCCGACATGCTGAAATAGGCACCATGATTTGAACCTCAGTATCTCCTCTTATCTTAGGATTTCAGAATGTTCAAGCTGACATCTCACAGTGCAATCTGGGAGTAGAAGAGGGGAATGGTAAACGGGACACCTCCTTTACTAAACAGTGAAATTAAGACAACGAAATGTGCAGAGTCTTATCAAAAACCTACAACAAGTCAGGAGAAGAGACCAGAATATAATTCACCAGGACCCTTCTTTTTCATCAGCTCAACCAGGGTTTGATTACCAGATCTTACTTAAGCTCTTCTCCCTTCCTTTCATTTAGGAGATCTGTGGTAGAATCATGCATTTTTAATGAGCTTTTCAGGAAATTTTTATGGGCAGACAGAATCACTGTGAGTCTAAATCATATTGAATCTCATGTTCTATGTGAGTTGCTAAATAAAACTTTGAAATTCACTCATGGGACAAATAGTTATGGAGCACTTACTCTCTGCTGAGTGCTTACTCTCTGCTGAATGCTTACTCTCTGCCGGGCACTAAGTCCCTGGGTTCACAGGTGAATGAAATAGATGAAGATCCTGCCTTCATAGAGTTTAGACAAATGGAAGAGAGACACTCATCACACTTTGCACAAGTGAATATCTAATTATGAGTGTGGCTTATAAGTACACACAAAAGAAAACGTTGGGTGCTCTGAGAAAGAACTTAAGGCTGGATATCATGTAGATTGGAGGAGTCAAGGAAAGCCCCTCTTTTTTATGTGACATTTACACATAAGATGGGGGGAAGGGGGGAAGGGATATGCTTCATTGCTTCTAACACATAACCAAAGCAAATTATGATTCTAAGAAGCAACTGGTTACCAAAAAAGAAACAAAAGTAAATGATCTCTTGGACTTGACATGCCTTTGTTTTGCCCAGAGAACCATACTTCCTTCTCACAATAGTTTGGGAGGTTTATGGCAGGGAAAGAGGAAAAATGAAGTCTAGGGAGGCAGAGTGTGATGACTTGTAATAATGGTTCTTATTAAAGCATTTCATTGCTTCCAAAATGTGTCTGAGGGATGTTGAAAGCTACTTTATGGAAACAGGATTCGGTGTTCAAATGATCCTGGGAAATTTAAACAACCTTAAACAAGTCTCCGCCTCAGGATTTATCAGAGCCTTGAATATACTGATATATATCCTGAAGCTGCAGGGGAAGCAGTGGAGCAATACAGTCTGCATCATTTTCTGAATAAATTTGATTGTGAAACAGTTTTTTCGTTGAGCACCTAATTCAGTGGCTCTGAAACTTGCATCTGCACAGGACTCTCTTGGGGAGTGTAATGAATGCTGATTCCTGAGCTCCAGCTCTGGAGATTTTAATTCACCAGATCTAGAATGGTCTCGAGAATCTTCTTTTATAATCAACGCTTCCAGTGACTTTGATGCAGCAAGTTCCGGAATCACACTTTGGGAAAAGCTCATAGGACTAGTGCTCCAGTAAGCATCTCTGTAGCTCTCCTCATCTCCATCACTCACATTGTCTTGACTTCCCTTCATTGCTTCTAACCTGATTGATGCTGAGTGAACACAACCAAGTTAGTAGGTCAGAATAGATACAAAAAAATAACAACAAATAATATGCGTAGTGAGATAGCAAAGGTGGCTATGGACTAGAATCTGTTCGCAGTCACAGGTCAAGCTATGAAGATCACATTTGCCATTGGACTCATGTGGCAGGAACATCATGTGTGGTATAATTTGCTGTGCAAATACAGGATCCAGCAGAATTTTTCTCTGTTGTGCCCATCTATCTTTGTCTAATTAACCATGTCTCTGGCAGCCTCCCTTCCTTTCAAATGGAACAAAGGTACCCAGAAAGGCACATCTAGATATATTCATATGCAAATAAATTTGTCTCTTTCTCTCTCTGTCTCTCTGTGCCCCTCTGTCTCTTCCTCTCTTTCTCCCTCTCTCTCTCTTCATTGCCTATCAGTATGAAAATGGTTCAAGAAACTGGCTCTCTTCAGTGAGGAGTCAGCTCCCACATGTTCCTCCTATCTGAGTTGCAATCGACACAGGGTGACAGAGCACATGATCATGACAGGGGCTTGCTGCTGAGCCGCAAGGGTTCAGATTACTGCTACCTGTGCAAAGGCAGCCGCCCCAGAGTGCCAAAGGGATCCAAGGCCACAGACAGAAAATACCTTTGCTGCCATATGCTGAAAAAAATTCTTAAAACCATTTTCAGAGATTTGACTTGGCTAAAAGAGGCGGGGGCAGGAGGGGGAGTTGCAGAGGGGAGGATATAAAAAGGAAAATGTGAGAAAAAGGGGTTCTCCTGCACATTCAACAGCTGCCTTATCCTCCTCAGAACATTCAGCCAAAATGTAGAGAAGGCCCCACTGTCCGTCTATGACCACACCACACTGAGTGCACCCATCTCGTCTCAGAAGCTAAGCAGAGTGGGGCCTGGTTTGTACTCAGATGGGAGCAGACTGTACCGTGCATGTGCAGAAACCAAGATTATGGCAAAAAGCAGGTATAACTTTTCTGTGTACAAATATAGATATAGGTACACAATTTAGCCTGTTTAAAAAGAGAGGATAACTGTGGCTAAAACCAGGGTGAGAGGAAGGAACATGTTACATTTCTTCAAAGATAACTGCACATTGAATGCGTTCATCCTTGTGACCCGTGCTGCCCGCACTGTGGTGTGTTTTGCTTGGTTTGCACCAGTGCCCTAGCTGGCGGTCACTTGCTCTTGGTGGCCAGTTTCGTTTCCTGGTTTTGAAAAAATGTCAGGGAGGCCTGGTGCTTGGGCATACTGTCACTGAAGGAAGTGTGCAGTTTTAAAATGTCAAAGCCAGCAGGCTCATGTCCAGTGCATGCCATCAATCAGCAAAAGTTGCTGGACCCCTAATGAGCCCTGCAAGTTCAAACAGTAAGTAACCGACAGATAAAGATCTTGCCTTAAAACTGCCTACCATCTAACCAAAGGGGCAAGATCAAAAGGAAAAGAAAAATAACATCAATATGGAAAAATAAATGTACTCACTGCCTCGGTGTCTGCAGGCAAAGAGTACATCAGAGAAAACGTGGCCCTATGGTAAGGGCCTTGTATCTGGAGTCCTGAGGGCAGGGCTCACCAATGTACTAGCTTTGTGATTATAAATAAAGTCCTTAGCCTTATTCAGAACCTTTGTTTTTTTCATCAGCAAGGTAGGGGAGGGGACTAATCCTGCCTACTTCTCTAGTTTATTAGAGTGATTAAGTAAGATTATGGGTGTGGGAAGGCTCCTATTAAGATCAGTGTCTTAAACTATAAAATAGTCTACAAATTTCATTTGGTATTATTATTGCTATAATAACAGTATGGGGGGAAATAAATCTAAAGAATGCATCTTCTGCCATTTCTATTAAAAAGAGAGAGAGGCAGAGACTGAGCTGTGTCTAGAAATTAAACCAGCCTAGGACTTTGTTCTGGCCCCCTTGATGTATGTTTAAAGTCCTCCATAATAACATAGAAGTAATCATGGTGATCATTTGTATTGACAGATTTAAAGTGACCTTTTCATTTCTAAGGTTTGGAGACACCTAAGAAAATAATGTACTTCCTAAGATACCATTTGGTTTTAATTTTCAGGGAGCTTATCCCCTGTTCAAGAGAACTTTGTGACTATAGGGCTGATATAATTCCTTGAGAGATCAGTCTGATGGTGGAGAAATAGTCATCATGATTATCCGTATGAGTAGATCTCTAGATAAGATAGGCAAACACAAGGTAACTTCATCATACCTGTGTGATCTGTGATTTCCTAGGTAGCTGAATGAACCAGGAGTCTGAATTTGGAGAATACATTGTGAAGTTCTTGTGTACTTCCTAGACCTTTCTGAGCCTCCCTGCACCTTTAAGTGCCAAGTTCCCTTAGAAATTTATACAATTCCCACAAGCAGAAGATTGTATTGGGAATAAGATGTTTTTCAAATTTTCCTTCAAGGCTCTCACATGCTGGTCTGAGAAGTTGTTTAATTTTGAAAGGAACTTTGAAAGAAATAGGACAAAAGACAATTGAAACAAGCATCTGGAATTAGGATGTGGTTGATTTTAACTTTTTTTTTAAATACTAAAGCCTCCTTGTGGTATCCAGAGGCCAAATTGATCATCTTTGGGTAGAAATTCCTTGGGCATCATCAGTGAGGCTGTCCATTCAGTGCAATATTGAGACTTTCCTGTTTAAACTCCTCACCCAACCCTACTAAACAGGAAATGCAAGCTGCTAGAGCTGAACGTGCAACCACCCCCTAGGTTCCCAGTCCCCCACCCCCACCAGCATAAGTTCACTCTTCTTTGCTTTCCTTTCTGATGAACTGTATACATTCATTTAATATTTGCAGGGTAATTAGAAATCACTAGAAAAAAGAAGCCCTGGTAATAATTCTTACACTCTGGCACCTTAGAAAACTTCTAGTGAAGGGAGTCATGTGAATTGAAAAGCTAAAGTGTAGCTGGGCGTGGTGGCTCAAGCCTGTAATCCTAGCACTTTGGGAAGTCGAGGTGAGAGGCCAACCTGGGCAACTTGGTGAGATCTCGTCTCTACAATAAACAATAATAATAATAAATAAGCCGGGTGTGGTGGTGTGCGTCTATAGTTGCAGCTACTTGAAAGGTTGAGGAGGAAGGATTGCCTAAGCTCTGCAGGTTGAGGCTGTGGCAGCTGTAAGCGTGCCACTGCACTCCAGCCTGGGCGACAGAGTGAGACTTTAATTAAAACAAAAACAAACCCTTACCTGTAATCCACTGGGGAGGTTGGGACTTAAGAGTTAGCTTTCCAGGCCAGCACGGTGGCTCAAGGCTGTAATCCCAGTACTTTGGGAGGCTGAGGCAAGAGGATTGCCTTAGCCCAGGGGTTCGAGACCAGCCTGGGTAACTTGGTGAGATCTCATCTCTACTATATATATAAAAAAAATTAGCTGGGCGTGATAGCGTGTTCCTGTAGTTCCAGCTACTTGGAAGGCTGAGGCGGAGGGATAGCCTGAGCCCAGCGGGTCAACACTGGGGTGACTGTGAGCATGCCACTGCACTCCAGTCTGAGTGACAGAGTGAGACTCCGACTCAAAAAAAAAAAAGAAAAAGAAAGAAAAAACTAAAGCATGTGGTGGTGGTATAAGCCCTCTGTTTCTGAAACCCTAGAGGTCATCATTAAGATACATACTTGTAGCAGGCTTGTCACATTTAGAATTTGAATTGGTGGCTTGATATCCTGAGTCTGTCACCTGAGCAACTTTGGTTGAGAATGTAGGAACCTGGAGAGATTTCTTGAGATATTTCAGATGTACCCAGAAACATGCCACTATAGATAAAGCACCTAAAAACAGAAGCCTATGACTAACAGTATACCAAGAAACTGCTGTTATTGGTTTCTCAAGGCAAATGTTCAGCAAATACTGTGTATGGGATCAATGAAAAACTATTTTTCTATCTAGAATGGATAGATAGCTGCTGCTATGTCCATGTGCATACTTTCTGCTATAATATTTTCATATGTTCAATATTTATAGTGCAGTTGTTACTAGTTTTCAAAATGTGTTGTAATACAGGTATCTGTGTGTGTGCAAGTGTGTGGGGGAACCATGAATAAGACAAAACCCCTTGCTACTGGAGGTAGAGCCTGACTCATTCCCCAGTTCAGCCCCCAGACTGCAAACCAAAGGAAACACATTCTACCAAGCAAACACCAACCAAACATTTTCAAAATAATATATAAGTTTATGTAAAAGAATAGGAGCATCTTTCAGAGTTAAGACATATCTCTGTGGTAGATCTAATTCTTAAATGGACAGGGACTTCTGAAGGCCTTTATTAAACTGAATTTGTTGATTTCAGCTAGTTACATGGAGATGATGGTGTGGGCCCTCAGTGGGAGCAGGACAAAGGGAAAAGAGGCCTGGGCACCAGCTCGACTCTATCCCCTTATCTGTAAAATGGGTATGCTCTTTGATCTACCTTGCAGCACCATTGTCAGGATCATCTTCACTGGCAGCTGAATAAACAAAATATGAAGCACAAAGTAAGATTTTCATAAATGCGACTGATATGATAGATACACAGGTGCATGCCTCCATCTCTCTAGATGGCCCCCACCACACTGGAGCACAAGTGCCCTGACTCCTCTCGGATGTCAGCAAATTCTAGAGCCTGAATGAACCTTTGGACAGAATCTAGTTCAACCCCGACTCCAAACCATGAACTCTTATCTGTGACCAAGATGTTCTTTTATTCCTTCATCTTTTAAAATTGGTTTTAAATAGAATAATAACACATGGATATATTCTTGTAGAAAATTCAAATAGAGATCAAGTCAGAGCCCTCTTGCCTCACAGAACTCCACAATCTCACTTCCCATCCTAGAAGTGGCCATCAAGGGTCTATTGTCATTTGAAAGGTAAATCACCTTTTCCCTCAAGAAATGTTCTTTTAGGCTCAGTTCCAGTTATTTTTGTTGTAATGTTACTTGTGAGGTTTTTGCAGAAGGTTTACTTTCTATTCACCTGCAAATAAGGGCTTTATATATATATGGCTTGGCAGTCTGAAGCATGATTGCTTAATCACAACTTGTGTGGAAATAGTCTGATACCTTTATGAACATAAATGGCCAACAGCAGTTCCACGAGTTCAAGACTACCACATCAGCACCACCGAACTGTGAAACTGGGAGAGATAAGCATAACTAGGTTCTACCATTGTGCTAGTCTTCACAAGTCATGGCAACATTTCAATATCATCATTATTGTAGTATAATGCTTGACAAATGCATTCATGGGGGAGCAAGTGGTCTCGTGTTCCCCTCATCTCCCTCACCCTCCTGCCTAAAATGCCATCCCTTGTATATCACAGAAGAGAATACTGAAACTTCAGGAAGTAATTCTTGCACAAGACCCCATAGCTGCTCCAGATGGAGCAGGGACCAGAACTCTGGGTCTCTGGCTCAGGGCTCTTTCTACCCTACACTAGAAATACTATACATCTGCTTCTTGCTGACATCCCATGCTAACAAATAAGCTATAAACAGTGCACTGAAATACAGAACAACCAAATCTCCACCTTTCTCTCATTATTCAAGTGATGCAAATCTCAAAGCCCCCTCCACCTGGCTTCATCCTCTGCCATCTGAGCTTTCCAGATGCTTCCAGGTGGGACACCCAAGTTCAAGACAGTTCTTACTTCACTTACCTTCTAGCTGCTGAGCCCCTGCATGGGATAGAATGAACAGAGCCCAGTTTCTTAGGTAGAAAGATCTGACTGCTCTTCCTGGCACCCCATTTTAAACGGTGTGACATCGGACAAATCACATACCCTAGTTTCTTTACTTGTAAACCATCTGTCCTTCCTTCCTTAGAGGGTTGCCATGAGAGCCAGATAATGCAGTGACTGACTATAAAAGCACTTTGGAAAGGAGCATGCTGTATGCAGATTGCAATTGTTATCAGTGTTTGGCTCGTCTTTTTTATGTGCAGGCCTGTGAAGATGTCCTTCATTGATGTCAGAACCAAAAAAGACAAACAAAGCAAAACCCCAGGGCTCCATTTCTGCTCTGGAGTCCCCTGTATTACAGTGTCTATGTTGGGCTTTCCAGTGTGTAAACTGAAAAAAACAAAACAAAAAAGAAGAAGAAAAAGCAGCAGCAAATACTGCTTGGTTTTGCATTTTCCCTTCTGTTTTCTGATTAGCGTCTCTATGGCCTGCCAGTGCAGAAAGAACCTCAAAAGATTGTGTTTGCTGCGGATAAGCACCAAACTCGATGTTTATCAGTGCTTATCTCCTGCAAGCTCACTCTCTGGAGGCTTCAAAGACAGGGGGAGATCTCTTAGCCTTGCTCCTTTCAGCTGCAGGTGTGGCCCAAGAATGTTTGCTCCATCCCTAGGAAAGTGTTCTCTTTTTCCTCCCCTTGCAAAAGAGGGAAGCAAGATGCTGATTGAATGTTTGGGATGGGCAGTGGGGCAGGGGGAGCAGTAGAAGAAAAGCAATGTTTTGAAACAAACCCAGAAAGGCTGAGAAAGTAGGTAGAGAGGAGGAGGGAAGGCAAGCTGCCTATGCACCCCATGCCCCGACCCTTCACCCCCTGCTCCCACCAATCCCTGTCCTTAATCTGCCAAACAAGCTGGTGTGAGCATTCAAAAGGCGTTTTAATTCCCTTCATCTGCTCCCAACTCACCTTCCCCTCCCTCCTTTGGGTCTGCCCACTACTCTCTATTCCCAGGAATTGTTGGCAGAGTGGGACAGGGGGAGGGAGGGAGGGAGGTGGGGGGAGAGAGCCAGTATTTTATTAGGCTGTTGGATTTGATTTATTAGGGGGGAAAAATCCTTCGCTTGCTTGCCACACAGGTTATTCTCAAAGTGAAAACTCTATTTTACTTTGAAAAAAAATGGTGAAAGTGCCTACAGTTATGAATGGAGCTCTTTGTTACCTTCCAGATCGACAAGACAGACTGTTTGGTTCATGTCTGTGCACTAGCAAAGGAGTGCGGGGGCCTGGGAGACAGATGTGGCCTTAATTGCATGGAAATATTAGAAGATCGTTAAGCCATTTTGACAGGATTTTCCTCTTGCTGCAGGAGCAAAGGGCCACGTCTGAGCCGCATCAGACCTGGCCAGAGTCTCTGACTGGGCCTCTCATCCCCACGTGTGAAGGACACATGGGTCTTGGTTCACTTGCCCCGATATTAGAAGGGAATAGACGCCTCCTTGTCACCAACTTCTACCCTATATCTGTGCCCTTGAGTGAAGGGGCAATCTCCCAAGAAGCCCTCTGACCCATAGTGGTGGTTGGAAAAGAAGTTGCCTATTGAAATGAATATTTGGCAACGTGTATGCAGTGCACATGGGTGGAGAGTGATCAGATTGTCTCCAACCCAAACAGTGTGCTCTGTAGAGCTCTCCAAAGACCCACATAGGTCTGAAAGAGGAAGTCTGTTATCACAACAAATAATGGTATCTAAAGGCAGCAGCTTTTCCATGTATTCACTTCTTCCCTTTCGCACTAACATTTGGTGCTTACAGAAGTCATGGCCCATGGAGTCCTGAAATCAAATAGAAGAAATCCATGAACCATGCTGGGTCATCAAAAAGCAAGACTCAGTCAGGCTTGGTGGCTCAGCCTGTAATCCCGCGCCTTGGGAAGCTGAGGTGAGTGGATTGCCTGAGCCCGCGGGTTCGAGACCCGGCTGGGCAACTTGGTGAGACCTCATCTCTACAATAAATCAAAAATTAGCAGGGCGTGGTAGCGCACACCTGTAGTTCCAGCTACTTGGAAGGCTGAGGCAGAAAGATCGCTGGAGCCCAGCAGGTCGAGGCTGCAGTGGCCGGGAGCGTGCCACTGCACTCCAGTCTGGGCGACAGAGTGAGACTCCAACTCAAAAAAAAAAAAAAAAAAGCAAGACTCTATAAGTACGGTCATCTTCATTTCTCCAAGCCTGTCCTGACCATGGTTTCAATATACTTTCAGCTCCCCTGCTCTTCCCCCTCTTGCCCTAGTTAGTTTTCTGTATGTCTAGAGAATGCAAATACTGTAATATTAGTTTAAATTAAAAACAATTAGGAGGTTAATCTGCTGGGAGGAAGGAGGAAACCCCTCCAAAAATATAGTTCAGTCATCCCTTTGGGTTATGACAATAAATGTTTTAGATCAAATCTTTCTCACTTAGATCAGACAATGGTGACAGTGGGGACATGGAATAGATTCATAATATTATATGATCCTTCCTTCAGGGGGTGTACCTCCACTGGTGCACCTCCACTTCTTAGAGTTGGGGTAGTGGGCGGTTGCTTAGGTGATGTTTGGGCCACGGCCTGGGGGCGACAAGGACAGGGATTTGGGCGAACCAAAAGGAAGATTGGTGAGAAGAGTGAGAGAATGAGTAGCCACAGAGATCCTGTTTTCATGCAAATATATATATATATTTTTTTTTTTTTTTTGAGTTGGAGTCTCACTCTGTCACCCAGACTGGAGTGCAGTGGCCGCTTCCGGCCACTGCAGCCTCGACCTGCTGGGCTCCGGCGATCCTTCTGCCTCAGCCTTCCAAGTAGCTGGAACTACAGGC
>CAUYQG010114558.1:0-13838 GCA_963574415.1 Tarsius wallacei | reverse complement strand
CGCTATCACACCCGGCTGATTTTTTTGATTTATTGTAGAGATGAGGTCTCGCCAAGTTGCCCAGGCAGGTCTCGAACCTGCGGGCTCAGGCAATCCACTCACCTCAGCCTCCCAAGGTGCGGGATTACAGGCTGAGCCACCGAGCACGGCTAAGGAATTAATTTCTTAGTTTTTTTTGTGTTTTTTTTTGTTGTTGTTGTTGTTTTGTTTTGTTTTTTTGAATTGGAGTTTCACTCTGTCGCTCAGACTGGAGTGCAGTGTCCGCTCCCGGCCACTGCAGCCTCGACCTGCTGGGCTCCAGCGATCCTTCCGCCTCAGGCTTCGGAGTAGCTGGAACTACAGCGTGCTACCACGCCCGGCTAATTTTTTGATTTATTGTAGAGATGAAGTCTCACCAAGTTGCCCAGGTAGGTCTTGAACCTGCGGGCTCAGGCAATCCACTCACCTCAGCCTCCCAAGGCGCGGGATTTCAGGCTGAGCCACCGAGCCCGGCCAGTAACCAGTGCTTTAAAGAAAGTGACTAAAATGATTTACTGAGGGACGACCATTAATTCATAACATATTATCATGAAAGAGTCATTTACATCATTGCCTCCACACTGCACTACTTTGCCCTTGTTGGTGCTGATTTTGTTTGTTGTCTCATTAATCACTTTTTCAGTTATTTTTGGCTCTCTTGTATTTTCTAATAATCCCCAATAGAGTTTAGTTAGCTAAATACATTCGTTGGATAAAATATGCATGAACACATCTATGAGTTGGACATAAGAATTTTTTATTTTTGTTAATTAGTATAAAACTTTCCTTCATTTTTCTAAGAAGATGAGTTAATATTTATCTTTGCATTTCATTTGATTCCCACCCCCCAGCATCCAAAAATCTCCATTTTATAAAATGTATAATGAAAATAGCATATAATTCTAGCTTTTGCCTCTGGTGCTTCACTCATTCATTCAGTCAGAAGTATATTTTGAGCATCTAATTTGTGCTCATTATAATGTTTAGTACTGGAACGTACAATGGCAGATAAATTCATTTCCTGCACTCACAAAGCTTATAGTCTAGTGTCACAAATATCAAGGCTGCAACACAGTTTGGTATGTCTAACTGATGACAAATGCACTTTTTTGGGGGTGAAATAATAACCTGGTGCTTATGGCCATGGCTAATAACTCCATTTAAGTCAATAATGAAATGGGCATGATTAAAATCCAATTTAAAATTAGCATAAAGGAATGCCTCTACTATGGAGAAGTAAGCATGCAAATAACTCACTTGAAGTTTAAAAACAAAACAAAACAGCAACAACAAAATATTTTCTGACTAGAAGAAGCATAGGGATGCCTTTTAATGTATCAAAGTATTAAGCAAATGGAGATGACTCCATTTGACCTTGCAGCAGCATATGGCACAGATGAATCTCCATCCTTCTTGACAAATTTTCTTGGTTTTCCACATTCCTGAAATTTCTCCTGTCTCTATGTCTGTTCAATAAGTTCACTCAGCCTTCCAGGTTGAGAATTGGTTGGAGACAATCACTACTAACACTAGGGAATCTAACCAGTTGGGAGGCTAGTCCAGTAATTCTGACGATCCTCTTCCTTTTGGGCTTTTGAATTGTTTATTTCTATCACACCTGTTAACCAACTAAAACTGGGCAATAATGTCTGTTCTCATGGCTTCAGTTATTATTGGTGCATTAGTGTTCCCCAAACTTAGACCTGTGGCATGTTACCCTGATCTTTAGTCTGGACCCATACATCTCACTGATTATTTGATTTCTGAACCTGGATGCCTGCCTGGTCACTGAGAAGTCAGCAAGTCCAGAATATTTTCTCTAACTTCTTCTTCCACTTATACTTTTGTCTGAAACCATCACCTTGACTTCTTTCAAACTCACCTTCAAAATATCACCAACTGCCTTCAGTGCTATCTCTTTAACATTGCTCAGTTTCAACCATTTTTCTCCATCTTCTTGTTCACTACTCCAAACCTATCCCTCACCATCACCCAACAGAATTACTGGACTAGCCTCCCAATTGGTTACATTCCTTAGTCCTAGTAGTGATGGTCTCCAACCAATTCTCAACCTGGAAGGCTGAGTGAACTTACTGAAAGACAATCCTGATCACTTTACTTATGGTTTAAACCTTCTTTCATTAAGATACAATTCAACTACTTAATATGACTTAAAATCTGACCCTTCTTGTTTACATCTTTCTCCACCATCCACAATGTACTTTGCTATGATAGCAACTGCCTGAATGTGTCTGTCACATTGCCTTGCCTCCTACAAAACTTTGTGTGTAGTTTTGTATTGAGCACTTGTTTGTTTGTTTTTAAATGGAGAGCTCCTATGTGTACTTCAAGTTTGCTTCCATGTGAAAATTCCAGAAATTCATCACTGGCTGTCCTGCCACCCTCACCCTTAGGAAGCTGACTTTTTTGTGTGTGCCCTTGAAATGACCCTTCATAGCAGTCTTTACTTCTGTCACACCATTTTGTAGTTTCCATACATGTCCTTCTCCCTTACCAAACAGTATTATCCAAGAAAGCAAGAAATAGGTTTGAATTGTTGAATATTTCATCCTCAGCACAATACCTGATGCATGATCAATACTTACCCATTATTTGGGTTAAAAAATAAAAATTAACTATTAATTCAAATATGGAGTGAGTAATATAATCACGTTAACATTGTGATGTCTCTCTTCTTTTTGTATCTCAGTAACATATCTTTCAGTGTAGAGAGGTACTAAAAAGTTCATTTGTCAAATTGGATTGTTGGATTTTAAATTCTAGAACTCATGAATCACATTTTCTGATTTTCCTTAACGTGTGTCTTTCATGATTATCGAGACCATAATTTTTCCAAGTGACTTAGTTAGAAAGTGTGGAATAATTAATACTTATTTCTACCCCTAGGGAAGAACACTGAGAGAGATTTCCTAGTGCCTAGAAAAAAATGCTAATCTGGACTGCCATCTTGTTTTTATTAATTCCAGATGAATTGTGGCTCTTAGATCTTCCACAGAAAGAGAAGGCAAAGCAAATATAAGAGACAAGGGAAATGAACTGGAAGCAGTAGGAAGAAAGTGGAGTGAGAGAATTTAGATGATGACGTGCTATGATATCCTTCCTTCTCCTGTAGTTTCTGTCCATTTCCAATCCATAAACCAGTTCCTCTTTCAGTAGTGACTCTTTGTTCTTGCTGAAACTTTGACATTCCACGTGGCCTTCGCCAGTAACTTGCAATGTGGTTCACAGAGCGACTATGGTAGAAAGCAGGTATCTAATTCTTAAAAGTGATTTGCAGTCACTTTTGGGCACCATTGATCTTATAGTCTCTTCTCTGCATACCTCAGACTAAGTTTCTGGATCCCAAGAGAGAAATCCCTAAAAATTTATAAACAGATCACTTAGTCTTCATAATTTATGAATCATTATAAGCTTATCACTCTTTCAATCTATTGAAAAGATAGAATAAAATAGTATTCATTTATTTTAATTTATACAGAAAATTTAACTAAATAACACAAGTATTATAAGGCATGTTCTGTAGGATTTGCAAACTTTTAATTCGTGTGACAGTACATATCTCTACTTGTCTTGCTGTATCTATTACATAATAATTGATTTGGTAAGAGGTGTGATAATTTGTTCTTTTTGTATCCCAGTATCTAACAGAATGCATGCATGACACAAAGTAGATACCCAACTAAAATTATTTTTAAATGAGTGGACTGATTATTTTCTGCTATGGTCTTATACTGCTTTATACAAGGATTTTAACCAATGTTGCGTTATTTGGACCTTCAAGCTATCCTGGCAAGTATATAGGAAGATTCTACTAGTACAGAGTTTCCAAACTAATCACTCGCTTATGAATTTTTACAATGTTCTCTTTATGAAGTTATTAAGTACATGTCCATATCTTCCACTATTTTAAAATCTCAGGGTCAGAAATGCATCTTTGTACCCCCAAGGCACAATACCTCCTTAACAGGACAGACTCTATTGAGTTGACTCATCATTATTTTTTACAAAAAGTTGTTTTGGTGCCTATTCATAAAATCTGGTTGTAATAGCTGATTTTCTGTAGACCTGTCTTTAGAACACATCTTTGTACCTATTATATGCCCTTCTCTAATATTAATGATTGGACAGCATTAGTCCTTGGATGGATCACTGAATGCCATCATCATAAATTGGCAATGCATTTTGCACTCAGTTCTTCATTAAGTTCTAATATTGGAAGAATAGTTACTTTTGAGTCTGAATGAATTATAGCCAGTGGCTCTTTTTGCCAAGTCCCACCAACACTCAATTACCCAGAAACTGATTCTACAGTTTTCAAGTTATACAGACCATTACCTCTTCCCCTCTTCTTGATGTCTACCTTTGCACCATTTCACTGCTCATTAGTGTGTCTAGAGAAATAAAAGCACTTTGGGAAGGAAAGGAAGGTGAAATTCAGGTTGGTCATTTTGTACTTGTTAGTAACCCCAACAGAAAGGTTTCATGGAAAATGAGATTAGTAAAACTGGTGGGATATAGTTTGGGCTGTGCTCTTTCTATGTGGGTCATACTTCTTGTATCTTCCGTCATCAATTATCTTAGAAGATTTAAGTTTGCTCACAGATAAAGTTGTATAAAGAAACAAAATGTCTCCTATCTTTCTCATAAAAATAATTTAAAAAATATTATACAGATGTGATGTCTACTATTAGGGAAATCTGAGCTCCTGCTATTTGTTGTTAAAAAAAAAAATGTTTGTGGTAGGACCATACTAAACCCATATACATGTTAGAAGATTTGATGAGAGCATGGTCAGTTAAATTGAGCTGCCATTATTGAAATTTTTATGCAAAGGATCTGTCTTTTGCTCCAAGAAACTTTGTCTCAACTTGTAAAAGTTCTTATTGTAACTTAGTTTTCAGGTCTCATTGCAATCAGCATGGATAAAATTTGTTGTGAATTTTGATTTGGGGCAAATATAAAGAGTATGCTTAAATAATAATAAAAAAATCCATGGCCATTTGTTTTTGTCTTCTGATTAGAGGGTGAGAGAATTCCTGTATCTCTTTCTCATTCTGATATAAGTGATTATTGAGGTGACTTTTATATGCAGCAAAAAATGACTTTTATATGCAAAAAGTTGGTTGACCATCAGTGGAAAATGTAATTTATAATTCATGAGATAATTTAAGAAAAAAATTCAGAAAGTAGTGCCTAATTTTTTTCTGTATAAATTCTGTGGGAAACAAAAACATATGGCAATATTTTTTTCTTTGTGTTTAGATTCTTAATTACAAAACTGGCTGCTGTTTTGTGAGAAAGATTTTATCCAAATTGTCTTTGCCCTTTGAAGTTCATTATTTACAATTGAATATTTAGAAAAGAAGGCCAGGAAGACCATGCAACTCACTTGTTTAGAAAGGTCACTGAAATTTTACAAGGTCTATACTTTTCTTCTGTTGACCTAGATACATAGAATTGAAAACTGAAAAGTCTCAAATTATTTTTAAAAATATTTTGGTAATGTCTTGTTTAAGTAAAAAGTGACTTTGTTCCTCTTATCTTTTCTTTCTAATATATTAAAACAAAGTCCTCAAATATCCAAGTTCCTTTTTTATTTTTCTATTTTACCTTTCTATTGTAATCTGCTGTTTGCAGTGTTTGTCTTCTTTAAACATACATTGCATTATGTGTACATACAAATATATATAACTTGCCTATCTCTCTCTCTGTCTCTAATGTATACTGGTATTTAGGTTAGTTTGAGATTATCTGGGTTTGGTCTATCTAGTTATAACATAATAGACACAAGCACTAGTCCCTTATTCAGATGGGCAAGTCATAAAACTAAGAGTCAGACTTAAATAGGTAACAAAACTTTTCGTTTTTCTTTTTCTTAAGTTCTCAAGGGGTACTTTGTGATTGCCTTTATTTTTTTTTTCCTTTCTGCGACTGGGACAATTATATTGCATATCTTCAATTTCTCCCTATAATCTGATTTCACGCCCCTGTTCCTTATTCTGTTCCTGTCCAACAAATTTTCCTTCACTACACAATTAACATGTTAGAAGATCTGAAACATCTTGCAACAAACCTACTTATCTTTACTTTTTAAACCTTCATTTTATATGCCTTTTAAACATTTTTACTTTCTTTATTTCAAAGCATCTGATAATCTTTTCTGTAGACTCTGGAAACTTCTGGTTTTGAGTTTTATAAAGAAAAATTTTCTTAATTATCAAATTGATGATTTTACATATAGATTTTAAAAGATAATGTCTTTCCCATTTTATTAATATAAAATATATATCCTTGCAACTTGGTTTTACCTTTTAGCAAATAGTTATAAGCATAGCAATCTCACTTTTCTCTCACTAGAGAAATAGACTTATAGACTTCCTCCAATAGATCACTCATAAACTGGTATTTCTTGTTAAGGAGTGTGGTAATTATCCTAAGAGCAATGGAAACTCATTCAAAATGCCACTTATGAGCAAGGGCATGATTCAGTCATTAAAATTTTTTTTTAAAAGATATCAAACAGAAGTTATATGCGGTAAGGAGAATGGTCTAGGGTGAGAATTGGGGGAATAGGATGAAGACGTTCAATAAGGAAGTCATTTTAAAAATCCGAGACAGCCTCATCAACAAGGGTACCTGCATAATGACATTTGTTTACCTAACCCTGAATTGCATCCCACTCCTTTAAAATAAAAATATTAAAAGAGAAAAAAAAATCCAAGAGAAAGTTTTAAGTTGCATGGACTAGGGTGCTAGTGTGATGAATTTGAAATAAGTGAACAGGTTTTAGAGATATGTAGAAGGTAAAAGAAACAATGTGGCAATTAAATGGAGACTCAGTAATAGTGAGAAAGAAAAGGTTGGAGTGTGTACTGTATTTTTGGCTTGAAAAGTGGTTATTTGAATTAGAGAACAATCAGGATTGAAAAGGGTATGGTATAAAAAAAAAACAAGTGCATTAAGTTTTGGTCAGATGGAAACAGAATTGTTTTTGAGAATTCAGGGTCAAAGTTGTCAAATATGCCACCATGTACTGACTAGAAGAGTGATCTCCAACAGAGAAAAACAAGAACAAGTGAATTCACAAAGATATAGATAGCAAATGAAGTCAGGACCATTAGTGAGAGTATTTAATCTTTAAGAATAAACAGATACTTTTATTCATTTTGTGCCTTCATTCATTTCATATGCCACAAGATTGTTGAGTTACACTAACAAACACGGTATTTTTTGCTATTAGTGAATAACCTCCTATGAAGATTTGTATTTGGCTAAGTGGTAATTATCTCCAAAAATATACCAAAATTTTTTTAACTTAATGGTTTGAATGTTTGATTTTAATACTTGTTATCAGTACATTCAGCAGAGATGATTACCATTTCCTGGAAATAAGTTTTCATAAACTCTGGCACCTTTGATCTATTCTAAATGTACTCCCTCTATGTGAGTACTGTCTATGATGCCCTCTTGCCTACTCAAGGACCTTATTACAGTTCTACTCTCCTTTTTTGCCTACATTATCATATTTTTTCCCTCTACTGGATCAGCAACATAAGTGTGGTTTTGCATTGGATCAATTTGGCTAAATTATGAATAAGTTTTTCATAAATCCCTTTTGTGAATGGCTCCAGGTTAGAGTTGTCCAAAAGATAATTCTGCTTGAGATGTGGAAGGTTGAAGTGATGTGTCAGATATTACCATCTGCAGGTCGTTGGGAATAGATGCTGTGAGAGACAAGGGCAAAGACAGATACCAGTAGGTTTTAGGTTTTCTCTGCTCTCCTTTGTGATGTGAAACTGATGCAGAGATTCTAGTGGGTTCCAGATTGCCAACTTCTTCCCTTCTAAGCACATTTTCCTGCCTACCAGAAATTCTCACCAACAGAAACTTCAGGCCTACCAGATGCAGAAGCTGTAAATTTCAGAGTCCTCTCTATGAACTCTTCATTGTGGTCCCACTGTAAGAGTGGGATATTCCTGGCTTTCCAGATTTCATCTCAAGCTCTCATTGTCCAATCACCCTAGTCCTTCAGGAAGCCTCTTTAGTCACTTAGTTACTTTTGTTTGACTCCCCCCAGCTCCCCCTTTTGAACACATACTTCCTCAGTTTCTCTCACAAAAATGTAGTCTTATTCCTAAAATCACTAATTATATAACATTCTTAGTGGTTTTGCTTCCCTGAGTGAATATTGATTGATGCAGTGTATAATTATTTTGCCCTAGTATTAAAGAGGGGAAAAGCACAATTCTTCTGCCAACTACCACCCCATTTCATTGCTTTTCTTTGGGTCAGAAGTGCTTAAACAAATTGTCCATACTACCTTTTTTCCAAATCTTTTATTCTTTCTTAATCTACTCTGATCCAACTTTTATCTCCAACACTTCACAAAAATAACTGCATCAAGGTCAACAAGGATATCCACGTTCTAAATCAAATGCCTTCTTATTACTTTTCTGCCTTCTTATTACTTGAGCTATCAGCAGAATATGATAAAATGGATTACTCCCTCCTCCTTGGCGTAATTTCTTCACCTGTCTTCTAAGATACAACATCTTTTTGTTTTTTTCCTTTTCTCTTACTAGTTACTCCTCCTCAATCTCTATTGCTGGCCTCTTCACTTATTTATGCACCCTTAATAGTTGAATACTTTGAGTTTTAATCCTTGGTCCTACTCTCTTCTCTTTGGATGTTCACTCCTTTCATGATGTAATCCTGTATCATTCTACTTATTAATGATGTCCCAAATTGTATATCCAATCAAGAACTTCTCAAAATACAGAGTAGTATATAGTACTGCATACTCAACATCTCCACTTGATACCTAATAACCATCTCAATCAACATATCCCAAACCTCTATGTGTACCCTTCTTCTTCCAAATAGCTCCATCTGTGGCTTTCCCCATTTTGTTTCATGGGAACATCATCTTTCCGGTTGTCCTGTTCAAAAATTCACAGTTATTTTAGCTAATCTCTCTCTCTCCTCTCAAATTACTAGAAAATTTTGTTGACTCAACTTTCAACATATATCGAGAATCCAAACAAACTCTACAGCTACTCTTGACTGAGTCATCATCATTTCACTTAAGGTTACTGCAATAGCTTTTGACAATTCTCTTTGCTTCCAAATTTGCCTAACCACAGTCTATAATAAGCACACTCACCCTTTAAAAATGTAAGATACATCACTTATTCTCAATCTCAAAACTAATTGCTGTCCATTTTTATTCAAAATTAAGCTAAAATCCTTACAATGTCCCACAAGACCCTAAAGATACCGAGGCTTACTGACCTTTTTCTTTGTCCTTATCTCTTACTCCTCTTCTGTGTTCCAATAACATTTCCTTCTTTACTGTTCCTCAGTCATGGTAACATTTCCTTCTTTACTGTTCCTCACTCTAGATTATAGCAACCTATGGATATTAGCACAAATATTATTTTTCCTGGTATGTAAGAAACACAATACAGTCTCTATTCATTCCACTGATATCCATTTTTCTATCAATATCCACTTGGTTAATCCCCTCACCTCTTTCAAATATTTACTAAGATCTAATTTTCTTAATAAAATTTCTTCGAGCAGACAAAATACTATAATCTACCCTACCCAACCTTGACACTCTCATCCCCAGTTAACCTCCTCTACTATTTTTTAATTTAGCATTTATCACCCTTAATAGTTGGTTACTTTGAGTTTCAATCCTTGATTGATATATGCAAGATGTAATATATTCATTATACTTGTTTATTTTCTTCCCATTTCAGCTAAACCTCAAGTAAAATTTGGTAAACACTTCATCTGTCTTGGTCACTGATATATACCAAGTGCCAAGGATTTGCCTGGTTTGTAGTAGTTATTCAACAAAGGTGTGCCAGGAGATTTTTTTGTTATAGCCACTCTAGATTATAGCAACCTATGGATATTAGCACAAATATTATTTTTCCTGGTATGTAAGAAACACAATACAGTCTCTATTTTTAAAGAATCTTTTGCTTTATGAGTTATAAAGTTGTCTTTTACATAATTTACGAATGCTTTGATACTGCTGGCTTGTCACTATTTATTATCCTCACCCTGCCAAAATATAGGGGAGATGGAAATCCCCTTTTGAATATGAGACACAGTAATTTAGAATGTAGACAATGTTGACTCAGTTTTTCATTGTCACTCATCTTTCATACTGATGGTCCCTTCATACTGATTGCAAATAACTGTCATTGTTTTTTTTCTGTATTTATTATTCCTTGCATTATTAGATGAAATGTTTTACCATTCTATTCTTCATTGTCAAAGTGTATATTCCTGGCATTGTAAATACTTTGGATATGTAATACACTCTCCTGCCATTCTCTTGGTTGACATCCCAGCAATAGAATGAACCCTCTTTTTTTTTTTTTTGAGTTGGAGTCTCACTCTGTCACCCAGACTGGAGTGCAGTGGTGGCTCCCGGCCACTGTAGCCTCGAAATGCTGGGCTCCGGCAATCTTTCCGCCTCAACCTTCCAGTAGCTAGAACTACAGGTGTGTACTACCACACCCAGCTAATTTTTTGATTTATTGTAGAGATGAGGTCTCGCCAAGTTGCCCAGGCGGTCTCAAACCCGCGGGCTCAGGCAATCCACTCACCTCAGCCTCCCAAAGCACAGGATTACAGGCTGAGCCACCGAGTCCGGCTAGAATGAACCCTCTAGGTTCTCGTTGTGCCCACCAGGTTATGACCTACTTACTCTCTGTGTAAGCACTTTTAATTTTCTCAACTGTGTGCCATATGCAACACATTTGTGCTTTTCTACTTTAGTCAATGAATAACATTTGTCTCTGAATGTAGAGAAAAATTATGATTCTGCATTAGTTTAGATCTGGAAAGTGTATAGCTATATATTTTAGTTAATATCTGTGGTATATTTTACCTAAAGGACAATCATTGAGGCCATTTTAATACTTCTATATTTTTGGAGAGTAGGAGAAAAGTAACATAAAAGGGAATTTTAATCATTCAAACTAAGATGGCAAACTGGGAATATTTAAATTATTTCTTAACTATGAATTATATGGCAAGTATTTGCTAAATAATGATTATAAAAACAGAGATAGAAATTATAATAGATTAATCTCTGGAGGGGAAGTGTAAAAAATCTCTAGGAACACCAATGACTGCTGATTCTCATGTTGTGTAATATAGCCATACAGAGTTGCTCTCTGTTCCTCCAATACACCAGGCGGTTGCATGGTAGACATTGTTCTTACTATTTAAAATATCCTCCTTGATTCTGAACACAATTGTCCCCAATGTGTCTGTTTGTTAGCGCCTACTTATCTTTCCAACTAGTGTTGCCTCTCTTTTCTGACTACTACCTGGGGAAAGTGACCATTTTTTCCTTTGAAAGCTTCTCATAGAAGAGAGAAGGCAAGGAAGTGATGGAGCCAGTTGGAAACATGAATGTCTCTGCCAGGGAGAGTGTCCATAAAGACAGTCTGCATGAGTGAGTGAGTGACGCTGGGTTAAAGTCCATCTGAGAGAGACTCAGCATCAAGCACCCAGGGATCCCCTCCGGAGGCAGCGGCTGCAACTCACCACTGCCTTGAGATCATCAGTCATTCTTGGTAGTCTCTTGGAAGGAGGCAGCAGAGGCCAGCTCCTTCCAGCATCTGGCACCAGGCCCATGCCATCACCCACGACAGATTGCCGAACACTGGCAGAGAGAACTGTGGAGAGGGCCCACATAGGAAATCTGAAGTGGAGCTGTGCCACCAGTGAAGAGACACTAACGGCTGTCATTTTCTTTGTCCTGGGACTGGGCAGAGACCTGCATTGCACCCCCCCTCCCATCGTCCCCCCTCCCTGCCTCCCCTGTTCAGTCTCCAAGTCTCCAACCTGGGACCCAGAGGTGATCACCACACACTGCTGGGATCACCATCACTGATCCTGAGAGGAAACTTCAGGAGAAAACTCAGAGAGATGGACACTTCACCCACACACTGGACCAGGCCGAGACATCAGATCTGAGCAGGGGACTTGGCGGCAGCAGCAGCACAGCGAATGAGCTGGGTGAGTCTGGATCTGATTCAGTCTCCTCCAACAGCAGTCCATGGGGCTACGTACTACCCAGTTGGCCTGCTGAGAGCAGAAGGGAGGGCTGGAGACCAGAGCCTTTTTCTTACCAAAGGGGACCAGAAGCAGAGGTGGTGCTTGGAAAAGAAACCTGAAGTTCCAAAAACGGCCACAGAGGGAGCTCTTTTTTTGTTCTTTTCTCTGTTTTTGTTTGTGTTTTAGTACTAGTTTTGGTTTTTGGTTGTTTTTTTTGGTGTGTCTTTAGTTGTTCTGCTTGTATATGGGTATTTTTGAGGGCGAGTGCAAAATCAGGTTTTTTTGTTTGCATGCTTATTTCTTTGTTTTTGTTTTCTTTTGTTTGTTTATTTGTTAGTTGGTGTGCCCGTCTGTTTTCCTTCTCCTCCGCTGTCTCCATCTTCCATTAGTCTTCCTTCTTCCTTTGTCTGTTCTTCCCCTTTTAATTATCTCATTTTGCTCAGAGGACATACATACTCCTCCAGCATGGACAAATTGTAAACTCGTGGGAAGTGGGTTCCAGGGAGCCCACACACCTGCCATCAGATACTGTGATCTGCAGATAGCTTCTGAACTACAACTTCCCCCACTAGCCCTTAACCAAATCTCAAAACTGCAAAAAGCACAGGCCCCCATCCCAAGTGCAGCTTCAAAGTTGAACAAATCCAGCAGATCTACATAAGGAAGAACAGGGGATTGAACAAACAGAAGTGAAAGCTATCTCCCCATCACTGAGCAACAGAATTAAAGAAGAGGGGGAAAAAAGGACGAAAGCCATCACAAATGAAGTATCAAAGGAAAAATTCAGGTCCCATACAGAAGACCCCTGGGAAGACAGCACTTGAGAATACAGACTTTGGAACTCAAACAATGAAGAGTCCCCAGAATGACTGGTCCCAAACCACAAACCCAGAGATAAAGATATTAATACAGATAATAATTAGAAATAAAGAGAGACAAGAGGAAAGAGTGGAGCTTCCGGGTCAAGATGGCGATGACACAGGAGGAACTGTGAGATTCTTTGAAATGTGAGTTCCCCAAAAAGGTTCTTGCTTCCCTTCCCCCACCCACTCATCCACAGCCAGACGCATTGGTCACCCACTCATCCACAGCCAGACGCATTGGTCTGAGGCCCAGGGACCCTCGGTCCCACGCAAGGCCGGCTATTGCATCCCTGGTTGCTCCCCCGCTGGTAGGAAATCATGGGTCTCAGCTCCCTCCTTGGTTACAACATACCCAGACTGAGCCCCCGATCACCCGGGGAGGCTCTGGCCACCCGACCATCAGAGAAGCTGATTCCATCTCTGACTGAAATACTCTGGGAACAGTCCAGGGCCACTTTTGCTAGAGCTTGGGAGCTTTGGAGCTCTGAATTCCAGAGCTCTAACCCCAGATAGAGAGCCAGTGGTGTGCCTTGGACTCAAAGAGAGGAGAAAAAGACATCTGTGAAAGTGAAACTATCACTTCGGCCATTCCTCCAGGCAGAGATTTGCGTTGCCCTGCCCACCTACAAGCAGGCTCCACCTCGGTTCCCAAGGAAACGTCACTAAACAGAAGACAAAGCCAATCCCCTGGGAACTAAGTAACAGCCTTCTCAGATTACAGCTCAGAAGAAGAAACCCAAGCCTCAGTAAATGGAGCTCTCTGCATTGAAAATAAGGGGAGAGGCTAAAGAGCAGAGATGAACAGATTTTAGACACTCAGGAAAGACCCCAGAGCTAGTCTGGTTTTTT
>CAUYQG010114555.1:0-16329 GCA_963574415.1 Tarsius wallacei | reverse complement strand
TTCACCCTTTCCATGTCGATTCAATATAGAACTGAAAGTTCTAGCCTGAAAAATTAGGCAAGAGAAATAAATAATAAGCCGAGCTCAGTGGCTCAACCTGTAATCCCGTGCTTTGGGAGGCTGAGGTGAGTGGATTGCCTGAGCCCGCGGGTTCGAGACTCGCCTGGGCAATTGGTGAGACCTCATCTCTAAAATAAATCAAAAAATTAGCCGGGCGTGGTGGCACGCGCCTGTAGTTCCAGCTACTCGGAAGGCGGAGGCAGAAGGATCGCCGGAGCCCAGCAGGTCGAGGCTGCGGTGGCCGGGAGCGGCCACTGCACTCCAGTCTGGGCAACAGAGTGAGACTCTGACTCAAAAAAAAAAAAAAAAAAAAATAGAAATAACAGGCATCCAAATCAGAAAAGAAGTAAAATCATTTCTGTCTACATACATTATCTTGTATATAGAGAACCCTAAAATCTACACACACACACAAAATTGTTAGAACTAATAAATGAATTATATAAACTTACAAATTACAAATTAACTTACAAAAATTAGTAGTATTTTGATATGGTAATAACAAACTATCCAAAAAACAAATAAAAGCTGCAATATTTCATTATAGCATCAAAAATGACATACGAATAAACTTAACAAGAGAATTGAAACATCTCAAAACGTTAAAACACTGGAAATTGAAGAAGACTGAAATAAATATAAAATATGTCATCATCAGGAATTGGAAAAATTAACATTGTCAAAACGTCCATACTACACACAGCAAGCTGCACATTGAATGCAATCTTTATCAGGATTTGTGTTATTTTTCACAAAAATGGGGGAAAAAAGCCAAATATTCATAAGGAATCACTAAAACTTCAAGTAGCCAAAGCAATATTGAGCAAATAACCTAGCTGGAGGCATCACACTACCCGAATCTCAAAATCTGCTACGTAATCCCTTTGTATTCACACCACTAATCACGATCTGAACTACCTATTGCATATTTGCTTGATTGCTTATATCCCATATTAGAATATAACCCCCATCAGGTCAGAAATACATTTTGTTCACTTCTACACTTGATGCCAAGTAAAATGAATGTATTAGAAAATATTTTCTATAAGATTTTTATTTCTGTCTTAAATTTTTAAAAATCAGTGTATATAGAAGAAAATATAAGACATCACAAAAAAATAAGAAGATAACATTCATGTGAGTACACTTTTAATTAGAATTGGGAAATAAATGTACAAGTTCTAAGGGGACTTACACATGTCTAATGATGACAATGTTTTTGAAAGTCAACAACTTTGATTTTAATTGTAACTATCTCATACTATAAACAACTGAGATCATCATGAAAAATCGACTTTATTTACTATTCTCATGGCATATATTTTTGGCTATTTCAAAGTCAATATATTTTTGCTTCTGTAATTGATCAAAATCCCGATTTAGCCTACCAATGAACTTTTGAGAAAATTTTTATATAAAAATGTACAATTTTAATTATTACTCTCTGAAACGTTAAAAGTAAAATTAACTTATGAGAGAAGAAAAATACTGCATTAAAGTTCAGATAAAAATTATACAGGTCGTAAACTAGACAACTGATAATTGAGGAATTTTTTCATCTGGGGAAACAACAACAAAAAAAGTTTTTCAGGGTGAGGTTAGGTGAATCGGGAGGGCGGGCACAGGAGACATGCCGTTTTTTCCCAAAACCGTTGAACAGTCAGCATGGTGTGGTCCAGTGCATTGTCATGGTGGAAGAGCCAGTCACCTGTCTGCCACAGCTTGGGATGTTTCTTCCACAAATTGTGAGGCAATCTTCTAAAAACTTCCAGATAAAAACATTCATCGACCGTTTGATTTGGAGGAACAAATTTCAAGTGGACTACAAAGGCCCACCATCCAAAAGGCAATTCCGTTTTGGGGGAAGGCACCCCTTGTATGTTATCATAAAAATTCTGATGTGGGCAAATTTGAGGGAATTATTATCCCTTGATTCAGAATCTATTACTCTTTTACTGCTTGTCGCTTCACTGAAGACAAGCTTTTACTGTGCCTTACTGTCAGCCTCCTCAAACAGCAAGAACTTTGCATTCTACCTTGAAGTTTTCTTGCTGATGCCAAAGAGAGAGAGGAGGTGGTAGACTCTTGGTGAACATTCGTTCCTGTGTCTCATCAACGCAGCCTGAGTTCTGTGGTTTTCACTGAGGGGCCTCCACTGTTTTATTTGAATGTAGCTAGCTTCCCAGCCAGATGGTAAGGAAATCAGTTATTAACTCCTAGAATTGCAGAGGAGTTGTGACCGAGTGAGTGATCTCTGAGGAATAGGGGACTGAAGGCAGTGGATTCGTTTCCCTTTTTATCTCGGTAGTCCATAGACTATGTCAAGAAGCAATAATACTTCCTCTTTGCAGATAGACCTCCAATGAAATTAAACACACTTGTTTCAAAGCTGTGCCCTGTGTTCACCCCTTTCTGGTCTTACTTCTGTCATCCTCCTCTCTTGCTTCTTTGGAATTTTATTACTCGATGAAGAGCTAACCTGTGATTTGTCTCAAGCTCCCTTTTCTAGAAAAACTGGAAGTGTATATTAATCAAAATTAATACCATTAGTGGACACTAACGTAAACTATAGATGTGAGGCAACGATGAAATGTCAAAGTAGGTCCATCCGTTGTAATAAACATACCACTATGCTGAAAATGTAAAAATAAAACATGCGTTTTCCTGGAGGAAGCTGTGAGAGCCAGAAAACACTTTGATGTCTCCTCCTATTTTTCTGCCATCAAAGCTGACAATGCTTCAAGTAGAGACTGTTTTGTCAGGCTGATTGCAGAAGGGAAGACATCATAGATAAAAACCATGGCCAAACTACAATGACTCACCAGGATAAGAAAGGAACAAACCTCTGTTTTATCACCCCCTGATAGTTTTGAACTGCGTAACCTCATTTATATCGACAGAAATTAATCCCAGAAGTCTTAACTCAATGTGTAAACTAAGGAATATGGAAATGGCTTTGGGGATGTGTAGGAGGCAATGAAAAACTATAATTTGAGAGAAAAATGAGGACAATTTATGTTATTCCATGCTTTTAATGAGGTTAACCTGATGTCCTTTATAATTTAGAAGGTAAATGGCATATCTAATGAAAAAATGAAGTCAAAATGGAGTAACGTTAACATTGCAACAGCCACTTAACATTGCCTAAGTTCTGTCATACTTTGCTAGCTGTTTCTTCCACTGGATCTGCTTCCTAATCATTAGCTAAGGACAGAAACAGCTTCCTCGGGGTAGCTATTTATCATTGCTTTGCAGCTCCCAAGTATGTCTTGTACTAGTTGCTCCTCAGAATTCTAGGCATTTGTTTTCCAGCTAGACAAGGCCAAGCTGACCTAATCTACTGTAATCAGCCTTTCATGACCGCCCACCTGTTTGCCCCCAGGAATCACATGACTGGTTGTTCTAAGGACACAAGATCGGTTTTATCAATAGTTAGAAGCTGCTGGAAAATTTTTTTTCAGCCTATTTCCTTCTTAAAACATTAAAAGCGCTTCTTTCTCAGTGCCGACGCCACACTCACTGCCCTTTCCTGTGTCGGCCCCATTTGGAGTCTGTTCTAAATATGAATTAAACTCTTTTGTTTTGCCTTTGCAAATCTTTGCTGTATCCCCATGGCGCGGCCCACCTTGCCTCAGTTTACCCTAACATCAAACAAGTGTGTAACTTGAAATGTAGAAAACCATAGGAGGAAAAATTAGAAGTAGCATGTGGTAAATGAGCAGAAAAAAAAGGTATTTTGCAAGCCAGAACAAAACTATGAAAGCCAGTAAAAATTCTTGTAAGAGGAGAAGAGGCAACTAATTTTCTCTCACAATCATTAAAAAAGAAAATTAGAAATGTATTAAGCATCAAAGGCTTACTGTACTCAGTCTTGTGACAAAGCCTGAATCATGACATGTCTAGGAAACTCACAGTCAAATTGTCATTTAAAAAGTATATACTTTTAACTAGAAAAAATGCCTTAGGAAGACTTGGCTCTTCTAAGGAAGCTTCATACTTTCAAATTATTCAAATATACATCTGGAGAGAGATGTGGGTCTTCAAGAACATTGGGACTCTGAATTTTGGGACATAAAGCCTATTTGAAATTTGTTTTAAGCCCACAGAATTTTCAACTGAGTGTGGACATTGAAAAGAGCCATCATCTTGGAACTAAAGTAAACTGACTGATTTCTAAAACAGTAAGGGGCAAAGACAATGAGCTGTTTGACCAGCAAGGAGGGAAAATTATCAATAAACAAGATAAAAAG
Organism: Tarsius wallacei; assembly: GCA_963574415.1. NCBI lineage: Eukaryota > Metazoa > Chordata > Mammalia > Primates > Tarsiidae > Tarsius > Tarsius wallacei. Next base: position 12,019 of record CAUYQG010114555.1, on the reverse strand, counting down.
TGAAAAAACAAAAGTAAAGAACTTCTAACAGGTGAATCTAAGGATCTCAAAGGATAAATGACTGGGAGAAATACTTCTAGGGAGTGACACCAGGCTTTGGGTTGGGTTACTTTTGCCATCTGAACTACAGAATATTAGCATTTTTAAACCAGAAAATACGGTTTGTCTTCCATTCCTCCTTTTCTTTTTTTTTTTTTTAGATTGAGTCTCACTCTGTTGCCCAGGTTGGAGTGGAGTGGCATGCTCAAGGCCACTGCAGCCTTGACCTGCTGGGCTCTACGATCCTTCCGCCTTAGCCTTCCAAGCAGTTGGAACTACAGGTGCACGCTACCACACCTGGCCATTTTGATTTATTATAGAGGGGAAGTCTCACTATGTTGCCTAGGCTGGTCTCGAGCCCTCACACTCAGACAGACAATCCTTTCGCCTCGGCCTCCCAAAGTGCTGGCATTACAGGCTTAAGCCACCACATCCAGCCCATTCTTTTCTTTTCTGAGAATGGCTTTGTTTATTATGGTCATTATGCCCTAGTCCTACCCTTGTTTATTGAATTTATGGGGTGGGCAGGTAACTTTTCTCTTTAATTCATAGAGTTATGTATCAAGAATGCAGCTCGATCCTAAAGCAATTACTACCCCTTAGCCTTGTATTCTGTGCTTTTAGACCACTGCAATACCTGACTGGAACCACAGTTTCAGGAAATGAGGATATGTCAGCCACAATCTGCCTGTAGGAGAAGGAAGGAATCAAATATTCAGTGATCAAAAATAAGCACTTTTATAAACTCCATATTCTTCACAAATATCTTATTCCTCTTCTTGTAGGAGTATTATATATCCCTATCATGTTAGGCTCAGACTGTTTAGGAAAATGACATGTGTCACTACTAATCAGAAACTTTAAGGTCAGGCACATGGTTTTTCATACTTCTCTCTTTTTTTCTTTCTCTGCCTTGATTATAGAAGTATTTGCTAAGACTCGGACTTTCAAGCCCTGATTCATGAGAGCCCAAGACAAACGGAGGCCCAGGTATTCACGTGTTGCATAAGACAGGGGTAAACTTTGTGGCTAAGATGTGTCAGGTGTTTGGTTTTTTGACATAATCTAGTCAATCCTATTTTACCCCATCACTCCCCTCTCCTTAATAAAAATAATAAAAGCCAATTATATGTAATAAACACTCCTCAAAGGATGTCATTAAACTCTGCTCAGGGGTAAATTTAATTATTATAAGTCAAATGTAGCAATCTTATCACTCTCTTCATTGGTTGTTTTATTCTTGAACATTTGACAACAGTCTAGTTCATGAGTTTTAAAGAAAATCAACTAAGGATTTCTTAAAAATTTACCTCATAAAAATGAGACACATATAGTCTGTCTAGTGTATTATATGCTGTGCATTCTGCTAAACACTTTTTTTTTTTTAGCCAGACAGATTGCTAAGAACCCTAGCAGTACTTTTGCAAACATAAGTAGAGCTCATGCAAATTCAAAGCCAGTGTAGTTGAACAAAGGATAGAAAGATCCTGGGTCCTTTATAGTGTCATTGACCCACTGTATTGATTTTCCAACTCACGAACCATTCCACCATGAGCTTTTTAGTTATGTGGGTTGAAAGTTTTATTTGCTGATTGAAACATGTGGATTGGTATTTAGTCTATTTTGACAACATTGAGAGATGAAATGAAAAGAGTCTGTCTACTAGATTATAAAAAATATAAAAATTATTTTAGCTAGTCTATAAAATGTCATCACTTATAAATGCATGATTCTTTTTCTTTTAAAATGTATTTCTGTATTTATCTATTCATGTATTTGAGACAATGTTCTGCTTTGTCACTCAGGCTGGAGTGTAGTGGCATGATCATAGTTCACTGCAGCCTCAAACTCCTGGGCTCAAGCAATCTCCCTGACTCAGCCTTCTGAGTACCTGGGACTATAGACACACACCACCATGCACAGCTAATTTTTTTTCTCTCTTGTAGAGATGGGGTCCTGTTAAATTGACTAGGTTGATCTCAAACTGCTGGTCTCAAGCAATCTTCCTGTCTTTGCCTCTCAAAGTGCTGAGATTACAAGCATGAGCCACCATATCCAGCCACATCATTCTTATTAATATACTGAAAAAAATAACATACGAATTTATTTTCTACTATCAGATAATTTGAAGTAAATTGATACTTCAAACTAGGAACTACCAAATTATTTGTAGGTAGTAATTACATTGTTTGAACTACGGTTTGGGGGTTTTTCGTTATAAATTCCACGAGATCAGAGGTTCCTTAGTGAGAAATAAGACATGTTTTTGAAACTACAGGGGGCAATTTTTTCTGTTTAACAATTTGAACAACCTGGGTGAGCTCTAGTGTTCTCATTAAAGTTGATGTCTCTCAGCAGTTTTTGTATTATTTAAATATTAAGACATGAGAAGCAAGGTAGAACATATCAGGTGAGCTATGGAGAAGTACAGGGACATTCACCCCCAAATATGGCTTCTTGCCACGTGGTTTTTCTGAACTTGCTGCAACCCCTTAGTCACAGAGAATCTGCTTTCTCTCCTTGCTATCTCCTTATCTACTGCAGAAAAGAAGCTCAAGGTATGGCCAACCCTGAGCAAACCTGGATGGAACTAGAGTCTATAATACTGAGTGACCTCTCACAGAAACAAAGAACTGAGTATCACATGTTCTCACTCATATAGTAGACCTTGATCATCCAACATATTACCACAAGAAAATGACTGACAGTGGTGGGAAACTATCGGGGGGGTAGGGTGATGGAATTAATGGTAGTAAATATCTGTCTGGGGATGGGGAGACACCTCTTATCAACAAGGGTGCCTGAACAAAGCATATTTGTATACCTAACCCTTAACTGTACCCCACAATATCATAATAAAAAATATTGAATATAAAAAATATATATATTTGTCTTCTAGCACTGTGAACTCATCCTTCCACTACTTTCTGGCCTCCCTGATTTCTGATGAGATGTCAGCTGTTAAGCTCCCTTGTTCATGACAATTCGCTTCTTTCTTGCTGCTTGGGGAGTTTTTGATCATCACTTTCCCAAATGGTTTTGCTGTTCCCTTTCTCTCTTCTCCTGTTGAGACTTCAATTATACATATGTTGGTACTCATGATGGTATCACGTAGATGGGAAGTTCTGTTTGTTTTTCTTTATTCTTTTGATTTTCTGTGCCTTAGACTGTATAATTTCAATTGATCTATTTTCCAGTTTGCTGATTCTTTATTCTGCTAGTTCAAATCTGTTGATGAGCCCCTCTAGTATTTTTTCACTTCAATTATTGTACTTTTCAAGTCCAAAGTTTCTATTTTGTTACGTTTCTATAATTTCTATTTTTATTGATATTCTCTATTTATGAGACATCATTTTCAATCTTTCCTTTAACTCTTTGAACACATTTATAACAGCTAATTTTAAATGTCTGTCTAATAAATCCAATATCTAGAACTTTCTCAGAGGCAAATTAATTGTTTTTCCTGTGTCTGGCCCATATGTTACTGTTTGTGTGTGTTGTAATTTTATGTTCAAAACTGGATTTTAAATAATATGACAACTTTGGAAATAAGATTCCACTCTCCACAAAAGTTTGTTTCTGTTATACTTGTTGTTATTATTGTTCTATTGCTGTCTGTGCATTTCCCAGACTAATTATGTAAAGTCTATTTTCTTTATTTTGTGCGGCTTCTGAAGTTTAGCTTCAGTGGTCAGCCAATGATGGGACAGAGACTTTCTAAAACACCTTAAACCAACATAGCTCACAGCCCTTGCTGAGGGGATGTTTGTGTGTGTGCATGCATGTGTGTGTATGTGTGTGTGTTTGTGTTGGCACATGTTCAATACTCCAGTAGGTATTTTATAATTCTGACTTAGTTTTCTCTTCGTACTTATACAGAGCCTCGATATCAGCCAGAGATGATGGATTAGGGTCTTCTCAAGCCTGTTCTGGGCCTATGCACATGAACTTAGGTCTTCTAGATTCCAAGAACCACGTCAAAGCTTTTTAAGGCCCTCTATCGATATCTCCTTTCTCAGTTTTTCAGTCATCATCTGGTTAACGCTAACCGGTGTCAGCACCCCAGGCACCTGAGACATAAAACAATTACTGCTAATTGTTTTCAACAAATGCCCTAGGGCCATTCTCACAGAATAAGTTCTAGGTAAGTGAAATAAAAACAGATTTTGAAAATGATGTTTTTTAAAAAGCATCCAGATCATATAGTGACAATTTTCTGAGAATGGAGCTCTTGGAGAGCTCTGAATCTGTTTTGTCCCCTTCAGTGGATTCTAGGCAATTAATTTTCAAGGCCACCATGGAGCTGGGGAGGGAAGAATGGAAATAAATTAAGTTTAAATGTCACAAAGTTCACTGTTCTTACTGAGGTTCAGTCCTTTTTCTTGAATAAACAATCCTCAGATTATTGCAAGCCTTTGGTTAATTTCCGCCATTCTACAATAGTTTATTTTGATAATTTTTGCCAGTATTCTCATTGCCGTTGTGTAGAAGAGGCTATTCAGAATGCTCTTACTCCAATAATGCATATGAGTTTCCAAGATAAATAATATTTCAATGCAATATTTTTCTTAAAAATCAAAAGTAATGGCAAAAATCCATGATAAACAAAATACCAAAACTTTAAATAAAGACAAGACCAGTATCAGTGCTGTACCAAGCCATACTGGATCCTGATACTAAAGGAAAAATCAGTAGCGCTAATCCTGTCTTCTTTTAAAATTTTGACATTTTGTTCATCATTGGTTTTTTGCTTTAATTTTGATACTTTTAACTGCATGAAATTTTTATTTTTATTACTGAGTTGTTGGTGTCCCTTAAATTTTGTGTGGAAGGCAAGCGCTCAATTAACCTTTCCCAAAGTCATTATCAACTACTCATTAATACTAGTTTCACCCTAATTATAGGCGCTGCTGACTTACACTGTTTTGTTTTACTATTGATTCAATGGGTCTGTAATACACAAAGACCCAAGGAAAGGTGGCTTCAGACCACATTTCTGCTTTTATTTTTATTCTCCAAACTGAGATATTAGTGCTAACTCACATTCATATTTTATTGTAATGTCTTGGGATAGTGTCAAAATTATAATCTAAAATCTAGCAGAAAATTTTTGGTATAAAGTTTGGGGGTAGAGAACAATGTAGTTATATTTTAAATAATTTCATAAATCTGAAGCTAATAGAAGCAAATTAGTTCACTCAGTATAAAATTCACTACTAGCTGCCAGTTAAGCTAATACAATGTGGACTTCTTTTTCAAGGAATACTTACTAGAGTCTTCAGGAAATTACCTGTAATGTTTGCAATGTCCACTATACAAACTCCCAAAGTTATCATGCAACACTAGTAGAGCATGCATTGGCTTAGAAATATAAATTTCAAACCAATTTATTCTGCTATATTATTTTAGTTATCAAAATGACTTCCCCTGAAAATAAACTGATAGCAATGCAAGAATTAGGAACAAAAATGTGTTTGGCTTAATATGTGGCAACATTTCCAACCTGAGAAGACAATTATTTGTGAGTAGAAAAAGACAGCTTGTCTTGAGAAGCTATTTTGAATGAATAATTTCAAACAGCTTAGTACAAAGGCAATTAATTCTGGATGATTTGAGATTGCTTCTCCTATACTATCATTTAACAGAGATAGTGTTCATATTAAATTTTTAGACTAGTACTTTGCAATAGCAGTCTGGTGAAGTGTGGAAAATTAACTTCCTTATTAAGTGTTCATTGTTTGCTTCTGCCATTTTATCGTCATTTCTTGCAATCCATAGCTCTATATTCCAAGCTTTCTCCACCGTGTTTTTGAAAATCACTTAAAATCACTATATCAATATTAACCTGTTTCTAGACAAATGTGTATGCCTTATTACAGTCTTTGTAGAAGCGAATGCACTACATTGGCTTTCCACTTCTGCAGGTGAGTCGGGCTTTCCAAAGTTATTATCAACCACTTATTAATGCTAGTTTGGCCCTAATCACATACACCCCTGACTTAACTATAATGACTGTGTACACACCGTTTTGTTTCACTACGGGTACTAAACCTACTGATTCAATGGGTCTGTAACACACACAGAGTGGCAAGACTAAGGAGAGTTCTGAGGGGTCACACAGCCCACCTTCTCTGGGACAAGGGAAGTATAGTTGCCTGGAAGACAAGCATCCATTTTATTTTTAAAACCTCTCAACAGATTGAGTGAACGATCTCTTCTCCTTCCACCAAGTGGAAGGAGACAATAAGACGTAAAATAGAAATAAGAAAAAAGATCAAACTAGTTATTTATTTATTTTATTTAACTATTCCTTCATCTAATCATTTATTTATCTACCACTTATTTAGCAGATGATATGACTGTCTACCCAGGAAACCCAAGGAAAATAACCACCAGAAGATTAAAATTAATGAGTCTGAAAAGTGCCTGGTTATGTGATTACACCTCAGAATCAATAGCTTTCTATATACCAATTATTGGTTACTTCTAACACAATGAACATGTATAAATATTGGTTGCCAAAAAATGTGCAGCCTACTTGTGTAGTTAATCCTGGCTTGCACCCCACATCTCTATAATAAAATAACAAAAAAACACATTCTAAGAAAAGAGTAGCATGGCTCCCACAGTCAACATTCTTATCCATTGCAATTCTATTCATTCCCAGGGTGACTGCTGAAATGGAACTTGCCTGCCAGTCCCTTTCCTATGATGAGCCAGTGGGTGCCACTGATGAAGACACAATCTCCCTCCCTAATCCTATGCAGGTAATGGCCTAGACCAGATTCCAGATGCCTGGAGAGGCCCTTAGTTGCACCTGGTTCCAAGCCACCATACCACCTAAGTCCCCAAGAACAACACTAGCGTTGGCTGACAGCCTCGGGTGGCTGGAGGGGAGGTGAGAAAACACTGAGACAAGACTCCCCGATGGCTGCCTGTGGCTGGCTCCCTGCACACCTTGCATGTGCCAGGCAGGCTGGAGACCTTGCACTCATTGTCCCCCCATGAGTGACTCCACATGGCGCACCCTCCCACCTCCTTCAGGGCTTTGCTCTTCACCCCCTCTCAGCAAGACTTTTCCCGACCACCCTACTCGGCAGTGCAATTCCCCACCCCACACTCCTCCCATCTCCAGTTTCTCTTTCTCCATAGTATTGACCCTTCCCGACATATTAAGTGTTTTACTTCATCCGATTCCGTCCATTACACCATAAGTTCCTTGGGGACATGGTTTTTGTCTGTTTTGCTTGTGGATCTCTGCCTAATTCCTAGAAGAGTTCCTGGCACATAAAGATGCTCAAAATTATTTGTCAAATGGCGTTTAAAAGAAGAAGAAGAAGAAAGCCGGACACTAGTTAAAGGTGATAAAGACAGATTGTATCCAGTAGGGAGAGAGATTTTAAATACAGAACTAAGCTCAATTCCAATCTGTTGAGAGGTGACTGGGTGTCTTAAAGGGAGGATGAGAGAGTGGGGAGGGGGAACGAGCGTGGGATCAAGCGGAATCAGAGTTGAAAATGACAGGAATACCTACAGCCACCCAGGAAAAGATGGCAGGCCCAGCAGTGTCCGCGCTCTCCCAGCAGGTGCGATGATGCTTCAGTGCGTTCGTGGTCAGGCCATTTGCCAAGCTTGTAGGGCTGCCTGTTCAGGTATATGGTATTGAAGGACACTTTATTGCTCTTTATTCTGCTGCATCCAAACAGAATAAGCTGGAACAGGTAGAAAAGGAGTTGTCCAGAGTAGCACAATTCCTGAAGGAACCCAAGGTGGCTGCTTCTATTTTGAATCTCTATGTTTAAGCATTCCATTAAAGTGAAAAGCCAGCCAGGCTCAGTAGCTCAGCCTGTAATCCCAGCACTTTGGGAGGCCGAGGCGAGTGGATTGCCTGAGCCCACGGGTTCGAAACCCGCCTGGGCGACTTGGTGAGATCTCGTCTCTACAATAAATCAAAAAGTAGCCAGGTGTGGTAGTGTGCGCCTGTAGTTCCGGCTACTTGGAAGGCGGAGGCTGAGGCAACCGGATCGCAAGAACCCAGCAGGTCGAGCCTGCAGTGGCTGGGAGCATGCCACTGCACTCCAGTCTGGGCGACAGAGTGAGGCTCCAACTCAAAAATAAAAAAATAAAATAAAGTGATAAGCCTAAATGATATCACAACAAAAGAGAGGTTCTCTCCCCTCACATCCAACCTGATCAATTTGCTTGCTGAAAATGGCCGCTTAGGCAATACCCAAGGAGTCCTTTCTGCTTTTTCTACCATGATGAGCGTCCACCGTGGAGAGTTACCTTGCACAGTGACCACCACATCTCCTTTAGAAGAAGCCACTCTCGCTGAATTAAAAACAGTCCTGAAAAGCTTCCCGAGTCAAGGCCAAATATTGAAATTGGAGGTTAAGACTGATCCATCAGTTATGGGTGGAATGATTGTCCGTATTGGAGAGAAATATGTTGACATATCTGCAAAAACCAAGATTCAGAAGCTGACCAGGGCTATGTGGGAGATTATCTAAAAGTGTTGATTTTCTATCATCAGTGAAAATTCTTAAACTTGCAGCAACAATAAAAAGCTTCCAGAACAGAAAAAAAAAAAAGAAAATGAAAATGACAGGGAACAGGTAAGGGGCTGGCTGCTTAATGTCAATAGGACGAGGCCATTTGATGTCTGCTAACCGGGACTTGTCAAACTTAGGCTTCTACCCACCTACAGAGACTGAAAGACAGAGCCCCATCCTTCCAGATGATGACATTTCAAAGGAACAGCTCTCGGACATTGAGAAAGACACTCCCAGGTGGTAGGAGACCCATGCACATCTCAGAGGGACAGAGAAGGAATTGCAATTGTAAGTTGTTATAAATGATCTGAGAAAAGGAAGGTTAGGGCCATTGTCATGTGTTGCCTAGAACACAGAGTCAATTCTCTGAAGGTGGTCTTGAGCTCCAGGTAGGAACTCCAGGTGGCTGGGTCATCCCAGGAACACAGCCTGAGGCTGCTGGAAGCCTTGTTAGAGTGTTTCTAACTCTCTTGGGGGCGGGGGGGGCGTGAGGGGAGGAGTCAGGTGACCGAAATTGTCTACGCTGAAAGTCCCAGTTCTTACAGGCTAAGGTTGAGGCCTAGTTGAGAGAAGAGTTCCAAGAAGCCGACTGAAGTTTGGCCAAGGACAGAGTCTTTGTGGATGGATGCATGATTGGCAGATGAAGTATAAGGTTGGCGGGAGGGGTCAAGATAACAAGATCAGAAGGAATCTGAGCTCAGATAGGAAGTAGAAAGCATTTCAGAGAAAAAGGGAAACTGAGTCTTATCTACAACTCCCTTTCAAACATTGGTGTGAGGCCAGGTGCAGTGACTCACACCTGTAATCCCAGCACTTTGGGAGGCCAAACCGAGTAGATCGCTTGAGGTCATGAGCTTGAGACCAGCCTGGACAACATAGTGAGACTTCGTCTCTACAACAAAATCAAAAAAAATTAGTTGGGTGTGGTGGTCCCTGCTACTTGAGAGGCTGAGCTGGAAGGATCGCCTGAGCCCCAGAGGTCGAGGCTGTCGTGCACTGTGATTGTGCCAGTGCACTCCAGCCTGGGTGACAGAGTGAAAATTCATTTGGTGGATATGATAAGCTTCCCCATTGCTCACAGAAACTGCTAATGAGAACAAGCCGATAGTTGGTCTAGTGCTTCCCAACCTGCATTTGTTTCCTGCGGGATATTTTCCAGGGATGAGTTTCTTTGCTCACTGTTTAAAATCCGTATTAGAAACTTGATCCTAAGAAGCTTAAGGAAAGCTCTCCTCTGGAGCTGATGCTATCTGCTCCGATTAACTTTGTTTTAATGAAGCATCTTCCAGTCGTTGATTTTTTTTTTTCTTCCTTTCCTCTTGGCAGCCTGCCTCAGAGACGGGGAAGAATTTCCTCCCTCCCCACCCATCCCGGCATCTCTCCACCTCCGGCTCACATTCAGACCCCAAAGAGCCCCAGGCCCGTGAGGTCACAGGGCTGAGAACTGCTTCTCCAGGTAACCGCCTGATTTCAGTGACTTCACACAGCCCTGGGTCACAGCAATATGCATCTCCTCAGTGGATCAGCTACAATACTGGCCAGAATTTTTTTTTTAATCATAAGACGACAAAAATAAGAAAAGGCAATGTTATAAGTTAACATTTGAACATAACTTGGAGACAGGGCACATTCGGGGTTTGTGGAACCTTCGATTTATATCATTAGAGTGGAAAGAGCACCCTTCCTATTTAAAAAGAATCAAAACTACAAACAAAAACTTAGGGATGCCCATATGAACACACTGCCATTGCCCCTCCCTGGGTCCTGGGAGAAGCCCATGAGAGGAGTCTGAAGCTTAAGAATCATTAGTGCCCCCAGGCAATCCGCCTCTGCTGGGGGTTAGAAAAGACAGAGGGGTTTCCACCGCAGCTTTGAGATCTCTAGAAAATCGCTAAGCACGACAGTCTTCTGCTACATCCATCCTCCAGATGCTATTCTTATCTCCCAAACCACCAGCCCTGCTGTTCCCTCTAATTTGGCAACAGCAATTCATTATACAAGTGCGTATGTGGAGACGGGGTGTGGGCATCCTCCCCAATTTGGGTTTTAACAGTCTAGTTTCCTGTCAATTATGTAATAGCCAAACAGGGAGTTGAATGGAGTGCCACAGCACAATCGTGGTCCTTACATAAGCCTTCATAAACCATCCATAAGATCGGCTCCCAGATGTGGGTATTGGGAATTACATAAGGTAGACAGAAAACATTGACTCGGCAGCCAGGTGTATTTCTGAGCTTAAAAACAATGAAAGCATTTTGCACTTAATTTACTAGGGCATATTAACATGCTAAGTTTTTAATTGGATCAGGAACATAATCTTTCCTAGGACTTGATTATCGTGTAAACCTAAAGGAATATCCTGACACAACTACTCAACTCTCACTGTTACTTTTGCGCAATGAAATGTAGCAATTACGATTCCCATAAGCAGGCAATGAGGAATTATGAGTCCCTGATACGCACCAACTATACTTTGCAGGAAAAACAATCCAGAAAGATCATTTAGACAAAATACAAAACATACATCCTATAGTTCTTCAACATATTTCCTTACCAATACTATTTTTCTCTTCCCATGATTCTAACCACGTAATTTTGACTTACCCTAAACCACTGTAGCCACACCTTAGGCTACAAAGTCACAAATTAAACAACAACAACAAAGCTCTTTGATAGACCTCACCCTTGGCTACATGTTACAATCACTTAGAAGAGCTTTGTAACATTTCAGACTCCAAGGCATCACCCCAAACCAATTAGACCAGAATGTTGGGGCAGAGGAGGAGACAGGGGAATTCCTAGAAATCAGTATATCTGATGCTTTCTACTTTTGTGTTCTTACCTTTAAAAAAAAAGGAGTTGAGGCTTTGTTTGGGGGGCTGGGGGAAGGAGAGAGATCTTTTACAACTGGGAGCTCACAATTACCAAGTTCCCAAGGAAGAGCAAAATAAAGTCATTCAACAGTTTAAAATCCAGAAAGGATAGCTGTGGGGTCTTTTTTTTAAATCACTAAGTGGTCAAAGAATTCTCAGCTTTACAAGACGTATTTCATTGTTTTACACTTTACAATTCTACCCAATAAAAATTTAAAGAGCCCTATACTATCTTAAAAGGTCCCCAAAGCTAAGGCCATGCTGATCTTCAAGTAAAGTTTTGGTTTAAACCAGAAATTATGATTTGGACCGCTCGCCAGGCTCTCTTCTTCGATGTCCTGGTAATCACGCATAACTTCACCAATGAGCAAATAATTTTTTTTTAAGGCACTTATATAACAGAGTAGAGGCGCTCTGGTATCCTGCCAAAAGTGCGTCTTCCCGTGTTTGTATTTAAAATAGAATGGTAGTAACATCACTTTTGTGCCTGTCGTTCCTTCTGTGCACAGGCTCAGAATGAGAAAGAAAAGAAAAAAAAGAAAAAGAAAAAGAAAC
>CAUYQG010114554.1:0-20188 GCA_963574415.1 Tarsius wallacei | reverse complement strand
ATATATATATATTATATACTACTATACTATATATTTATATTTTATAATATATATTTTATAATATATATTTGTATTTTAAATATATTATATATTTTATTATTATATATAAATATATATACGAATATATATATATAATGGTTCTCAGGGAATAGATATAAGAGATTTTAAAACAGTCAGAAATGGGAGACAGCATTTTGACAGAATGTAGAGTAAGTACAAGTGTACTATTTATCTTTGCAATTATTTAGCCAGGTAAGGCGAGAAGCACTTTGGGAAGTTGAGACAAGAGGATTGCCTGAGTCCAGGGGTTCAAGACCAGCCTGGGTAACTTGGTGAGCCCTTATCTCTATAATAAATAAATAAATAAATAAATAAATAGCCTAGTGTGGTGGTGCACGCTTGTAGTTCCAATTATTGGAGGTCTGAAGCAAAAGGATTGCCTGAGTCCAACAGATCAAGGCTGCAGTGGCCATGAGTGTGTCACTGCACTCCAGCCTAGACGACAGAGTAAGGCTCCAACTTAAAAAAAAAAAAAAATTTTCAATTATTTCATCGACTGTTAAAACTATAAAAACAAATAGATATCTTTATGTCTGATCAAATATTCTTTTGTAAAAATAATTGAAGCATGATAATATTTTGGATAGCAATGCTGATTACCGGTTAAATAGCAATATATCCCAACTTTCACCAGCAGTTTCCAATACAACTAGAAACAAACAAAAAAGAGAAACCAAATTTTGTATAAACACATTTACTGACATATTATCTAAATGTTTTACATTAATTAATTCATCTTTTTTCATAAAAAATGAAATATCTCATGTAGAATGTGTTTCTTATGGATGATCTAATTAATTTGCCTAGTTTCCTTACATTATATATCTCAAAGTTAACTATTCTGAAAAGGGAAAAGATATAAGTGATTATAAAAATAATATATACTTACTTTTTTGCATCCTATTGATTGAAATTTTCAATATTAACATGACTTTCTTTAAGATGCTAAAATTTTATAAATAAGCAATGCAACTTTTGTTTATTATTTGAAATATATTTTCTCATTAACTGGCATTATGTGTATTTTATTCATAGAAGACACTATCAGAAGTAAAGAACTACAAATAAAATAATAGTAGTAATCTATTCCCCAATTAACCATTATTAATTTCTATATCTTTCCTTTTATATTTTTTCTGTGTATGTTTGTTCCATTAATTTTTATCAAAAATAGAACCTTGGTATACCTTGCTCCCTTTAAAGAAAGGTATGTGTTCCATGATCATAAAATATTTTTATATTAATCTCTTAGTGGTTTGGTTATTAGCTGTCTAGACTTTTATTTTAAGGTTTGCTTTTTTTTTTAGATAATATCGTTTTTCCAATAGATAATTTGATGCAAAGTATTTTAGTAAGAGTAACATTCTTTCTGAGTATCTCAAAACTATCCCCTTTTCTTATATAACTTCTTGCTAGATAATGTATACATAAATTTACTTTTGATACTTATAAAAATAAAGATACAAAGTATGATGCAAGCATTAATTTGGTCTATTCCATTATTTCTTCAGTGATGGGAAATATGCAATACCTTAATGTAGAAAGGAAATAAAAGAAAATCTCTTAGCAGCCACTATAGTCATGTAATTAATTCAGTCTCTTTTCTTGATCGGGTAGCTTTCTCAGAAGCTATTGAAATACCTTTTATATATCATCTTATATTTGCTATTTCAAAGAAAAACTTATATTAAATTTATTATAAAATCATAACTTCTTGTTTTCTTAGGCCTGTACAAATTTTAATGACACTGCTTAAATATTGCAACATTTCATATGTTTGATATGTTTTAGAATTTTGAATGGAGTATTAGATTATTTCATATTGAGTTTCAAATTTCAGATAAATAACAATTTTTGTGATTCACATTGTATAAAACTCTGGCTTTTTCCCAGTAAAATGGTACGAATACAGTTTTTTGAGGTAAAATGCTGAGATAGTTATTATTTGCATTTATTCTGAATGAGATAACTATTTCTTCTGTCAATACAAATGTAACTATTGATAGTGTTTAGAACATCTTAATTTTTCAAATCTAATTTGTATGTACTAGATCAGCACTTCTCAAATGGTGATTTGCATACAAATCACAGGGGAATCTTGCTAAAATGCATACTTTGTGAGTCTAAAGTGAGGTCTGTGATGTCTGTGATTTAACTTATCCAACAAGCTATAGGTAATGGTGATGTTGTTACCTGAACACAGACGTAATATCAAAATACTTAGAAAATAATTCCTTAATTATAAATCCTGATACGTTTGTAAATTTCATAATAGATGTATCTACAGCCAATTTGTTTATGTCTCTAAAGACATTTTGAAATTATGATCCAAAAGCAATTTAAGAATTTATGGCTATAGATAGTGTTATTTCACTGTCTGTATATGGTATGATATTTACTGTTGACTTCACCCTTTTCAACAGATTGAAAAATGTAAACTTCTATTTTATTTTATTTTTTTTCTGCAATGTACTTTGGCTAACAGAAAAAGAAAAGTTGAGAGGAAGGCTTATAAATTTGAATTTCAGTGTTTCTACTTTTCATCTTTATGTTAAAGTAGATTCATTAGTCCGTAAATGAATATTTTGTTTTTCCCTGCTCTATTATTATTTCTAGTTTTGCAGCAATTGTTTTCAGTTTCATTTCAGTGTACAAGGGGGCACCCCCCAAAACCCACACAATTTATTTAAAAATTGTGTAATTATTCTTACATATTTAAACTTCAGTCACCTTCCAAATACTCTCTGATTCAATAAACCTATCAAGATGCTTTTTCCACTGCTGAACACAGTTTTTAAACTAATCAGTTTTGATGTCTTTTAGTGCTTCTGCCATTTTATGTTTCACTTCTTCCACATAGGCAACATGCTTCCTTCTGAGGATTTTTTTATTTGGGAAAAGAAAAGAAAAGTAAAGTCACTGGTGGAAAAAATCAGATGAATAGAGAGGATGGGACATGGGGGTCACATTGTTTTTGTCAAAAACTGCTGAACACTCAGTTATGTGTTGTTCCTGTAAATTACCCATCATGATATGGGCAAATACACTGAAACAATTAAAAGAAATAAAGCTGAATGTAGCCTCAACAACAACATCAACGAAGCTAGGTGGTACACAGATTCCGATGTGTTCCTGGAACACTTAACTAGTGGGGGAAGCCTATACTACAAGAGGTCTGCCCTCCAAAACATAATTCTGTTTTTTTCTGGGTCCTGATTCGTAAGTCTTTATTCAGTGAATAGTTGACCACATTATATACCCCAAAGAAGTACTATTTCAGAAACTCTAGTTTATTTCAGCATGTTTTATAGTATAAACTATAGGAGATTGGCTTATCCAATTTCCTTTTTCTCACAATAGAGTTTGTGAGTACAACGATACTTTATACTTTTACATAATTAAAATAAAAGTAAATATTTTTATCTTCTAGATATTATGCCCAGATTTTTTAGTGAAACCACAACCATATTCTCAAAACATTTAACCTACATTTACTCTGAGATATTTTTAAATTATCCTCCATTTTTAATGTATTGTATCAGAGAAGATATAATTTTACATGAATTTTTATTTCATCTATGTCGAACTTAAATTCTGTTATTGAAAAATACTTTTCTCAAAGATTTATTTGTAGAAGAAATACCAGTTTTCAACTAAGCAATAAAAGTTGTGGTAAAAGCCGGGCTCGGTGGCTCAGCCTGTAATCCCGCGCCTTTGGGAGGCTGAGGTAAGTGGATTGCCTGAGCCCGCGGGTTCGAGACCCGCCTGGGCAAGCAAGACCTCATCTCTACAATAAATCAAAAAATTAGCCGGGCGTGGTAGCGCGAGCCTGTAGTTCCAGCTACTCGGAAGGCTGAGGCGGAAGGATCGCCAGAGCCCAGCAGGTCGAGGCTGCGGTGGCAGGAGCGGCCACTGCACTCCAGTCTGGGCGACAGAGTGAGACTCCAACTCAAAAAAAAAAAAAAAATTGTGGTCAAAAATGCTTTCAATACTTCTGAACATGTGTCAGTACTTGGCACAGTGTCTACCCAAAAAGAGCTCAATTAGTAATTCTTCAATAATTGAAGGAATAAAACTGATGAAGGATACAAGAATATACATTCTATCATTGCTGCCTATTTTATTTTGCCTCATAAATCACAGTTTATTTTAAACTTTTCAATTTATAGTATAATATACCAACTTACACAGAAAAGAGAAAAAAGGAAAATAGAAGCAGAATCTTTTATTGGAGTGTTGGAACTCATGTACCTAAATTTTCAAAGGAAAGATAAATGTTATTGTTTCAATAACACAATGCGGAGATGTGTGTGTGCATGTGTATTTTATAAAAATTTTATTCATATTTATGCAATTTTATTAATGTGTATATAATATAAAAGAAAATAAAAAAGGATAATTTATGTGGATGCAGTAAAATAATTTCCCATTATTGTGTTGTCCTGAAGTAGTTGGAGTGAGTCTCAAGGCTTGATATCACTTCATACCTTTCACTGCAAGACCATGAAATAACCACAGTGCTAGTATCACCTAGTCGATTTATTATCCATGAAATCATTAATCAGTTGACTATAATCACAACAGTAATGCTAATATGCTCTAATTAATTAACAATATATACAAATCATTAATCAGTTGACTGTAATCACAACAGTAATACTAATATGTTTTAATTAATTAACAATATATACAGGGTATGGCTTTAGTTTTTATAAAACTTGACTGCATTAATATTATCCCTCTTTCATGGATGAGAAACTAAGTAACTTGCCCAGGGTCAAGGATTTGAAAGTAGAGTTGAGAGTCAAAGTAGTCTGGCTGCAATCAGTTCTCTTAACCACTCTATTATTTTGCTTCTGACTGCTAGCCTTTCATGTCCTAGGCACTCTGACACATATTTTAAATGCATTATTTTACTATGATTTTCTATCACCCTACTATTATCCTTAAGTGTGGGCAAAACTAACTTTAGTATTGTTCAGCCAATGAGACACAGAGTCAATGCTCGGACAAAAAACAGTATATGTTTAAAGGACATATGTCTATGGACTATACAATACACTTTCTGTGTCCAGTGGCTATATATAATTTAATTCCAAATGAATGCTACAGATGATAAGTACTAAAATTTAACAAAGGTGAAAGTCACCCTTTTGAAGATTTATAAGGTTTAAAGAGAACTAGATGAGACCTGATGATAGGTGAAACTGTTACATAGATATGAGATGGTTACATAGATAACATGATTGAGAAATAGACACATATCACTCAAATGAAAATAAGTCCAAATACGCAGAATTAGATGTATTAAAATTAGGCAAAAATAGTATATAAAACATCATCATTAGGGATGAAAATATAACAATTTTGGGTAATTCTCACAATCATGTTAAAAATTTGGAAGGTAATGGAGTAAGGAACACATTTAAACTAAGATGTTGGACAGACTATCATATAGACAGCAGGCACACATGCTTAACTCAGAAGACCACAGTCTTTGGAGCTAAAATAAATCGGAGATTTGCTTTCGTTTTAAGGTAGCTACACATTTATTTATAAATGTATGACAATTTGGTTCCTGGAAGATTAATTATGATTATGAATTGAAACCAACAAGCACAGTGTTAGGGATGTAGCCAGTAAAGTATTTCTTTTTATTTTCTTCATTACAGATTCTTGGCGGTGAATACTATTTTCTTGATATATAGTGTTTTTCTTTTGTCTTAGTATTGAAGGGTATTTTTTAATGGGTGTAGCCGGTATTGTCAGCAGTGATATTCCTTTAATATATCGAATAGTTCATTTCACTATCATCTTTATTGCAGCAGAATACTCTTAGGTGACTTTATTACTGTTCTTTGATTGTAATATCCCTTTCACATTAGCTACTTTCAAGATTTTCATTTTGAATGTAGTCCCTGCTTAAATTTGTTATAATTTATATTCCTTGTGATTACATAGAGATATTCTCATATCTGTGAATTGGGTCCTTCACCATTTATGGAATATCCTGAACATTGTTCTTTTCAAAGATTGCTCGTGTCCCATTTTCTCTTTCCATTTCTCTTGACACTATTGAAACAATCATTACACTTTCTCACTCTATCCTATGTCTCTGACCTTGCTTTTCTATATTACATATTTTTTCCTCATCATATTATACTCTGGATTTCTTTGGACAAATAAATGTTTCAACAATTTTGTGTTCTTCTCAAAAATAGACTCAAAGTTAAAGTATGTTCATTTTTCCAGGAAATTATTCTCCTTAATCGTCTATTTTCAGTTCCCACTGCAACTCTTGCCAGCTCTTGCCTCTCTTACACTTCCATTCTACCCTTTTGGGGTCTTGTATGTCTTCTAGCACATATCAAATAATGTCTTTTTTCAGAGTTTTATGTAAATATTTTTTTCCCATGAGATACAGTTTGACAGAATTCAAAGTGTATATTCTACTTAATTATATGATCCTCAAAGCATCTAGCACAACACTTTACTTGGTAGTAGATTACTTACCTTGGCCATTTGTTAACTTTGAGGACACTAGTATTTTAAGAGTAGAAAAAAGTTCTTATATGCTTTTGGCATGCATTTTTTGGCACAATTATAGAGTTACATGATTGCTGCCATGGTGATGGGGTCTGTCTATGCCATGAGGTCGGGAGGGGCTGATTAGGTTAACTTGGGTCTTGTGGGTGGAGGCAAATACTCAGACTAGAAAAGCTAATTAGTACAAAACAAGCTGGATAGGGGTGTTGTAAAACAACTATCAATAGCTGGGCGGGGTGACTCATGCCTCTCATTTCAGCACTTTGGGACTAAAAAAAAAAAAGGACTTGGAAATATTAAATAAATATGCAATTACTTTTAGAACCATTTATTTTAGAAGTAGCTGCAAACTGAGCTTGGGGAACACATTTTAAAATGCAACTTCCTTTTAGCTCCTTCTCCCTAATTTTTAACTGACAAAAATTCTTACAGGGTCAAGATCAAGTTTGTGGATTTATACATAAATGATACCTTCATTTTTTTAGATTAAAAAATATAGTTTATTTAAAAATTAAATTAGAAAACAAGAGAAAAAAAGAAAAGATTCACCTCCCAATGTAAGGGAGAGGGCCAAAGCTTAAGAAAACATGGCCTGGCCAATGATACCTTAATTTTTAAAAATAAAACTAATAGTTTACAGTAAGCCCTTAGTTTAATCCTCTATATCTAGTTTTTCGTTTGTTTGTTTTTATTTTATTTTATTTTATTTTATTTTTTGAGTTGGGGCCCAGGCTGGAGTGCAGTGACACACTTATGACCACCACAGCATTGACCTGCTGGGTTCAGGCAATCCTTCCACCTCAGTCTTCCAAGTAGCAGGAACCACAGATGCCTGCCACCTGCCCAGCTAATTTTTTGATTTATTGTAGAGATGAGGTCTCGCCAAATTGCCCAGGCTGGTCTCGAACCCATGGGCTCAGACAATCCTCTAGCTTTGGCCTCCTAAAGTGCTGAAATTACAGGCTTGAGACATGTGCCTGGCCTAGGGTTTTTTTTGTTGTTGTTGTTTTTTTGAGTTGGAGTCTCACTCTGTCGCCCAGACTGGAGTGCAGTGGCTGCTCCCGGCCACCGCAGCCTCGACCTGCTGGGCTCCGGCGATCCTTCCGCCTCAGCCTTCCGAGTAGCTGGAACTACAGGCGTGCGCTACCATGCCTGGCTAGTTTTTTGATTTATTGTAAAGATGAGGTCTCGCTTGCCCAGGTGGGTCTCGAACCTATTGTGTTCTTAAATACTGTTTTATTCTAATTCTAATTCAGAAATACCTCTACTTTCTAGAATGCATCTTTGTTCTCTGTTATTCTGTTAATATTGTTTCTATCATGATGTTAATCTGTTTGTACTTTTCCTCTATATTTTTGGATAACTCCACTTTTGTTCGCTACTGATTTTATTTTCAACAATGTCATTCTACTATGTTCTATCTCTAACACTAATTTTAATTCTGCTATTGCATTGTTTCTTTGCAACCCTTCTTCCTTCGCTAATCATCTCAGTTTTTTCTTCATTTTGTTCAACTTTTCACAAAAATCTCTTCTCCCTTCCCAATACATTATTGAAGAAGCAGAAGAACATTATTATTGTTTTCGCAGTTCCTATGTAAATTCTGAAAATGTTCAATGGCTTGTTCTTTTTTTTTTTTTTTTTTTGAGTTGGAGTCTCACTGTTGCCCAGACTGGAGTGCAGTGGCCGCTCTCGGCCACCGCAGCCTCGACCTGCTGGGCTCCAGCGATCCTTCCGCCTCAACCTTCCAAATAACTGGAACTACAGGCGCACGCTACCACGTCCAGCTAATTTTTGATTTATTGTAGAGATGAGGTCTCACCAAGTTGCCCAGGCAGGTCTCGAAACCGCGGGCTCAGGCAATCCACTCACCTCAGCCTCCCAAGGCGCGGAATTACAGGCTGAGCCACCGAGCCGCAGCTTGTTCTTCTAAATAGTTAACAGGATATTCTCTCTCTTTTATTCTGCAGATTTGTTGTGTTTGTTGTCGTTATTGTTGGTGTTTTTATAGGCTCAAGTTGCTGTTTACTTTGTTTCTTTTTTTTTCTATGTACTTATCTGTATACATAAAAAAAACAAAGTCTATCCAGATTCAACATTTTCCAGTAGACAGGGTAGGCAATTGGCCATGCTTGTTGTCACTACCCATTTAGGTGCCTGAGGAACATACTTTCTCTGAATCTGAAGTCAGAAGACAAATTTATGGGCATAGATTTTTTTCCAATTCTTAGCGTTTAGTTGGCATTCACCCATATATTTCTATTATGCTAAGTGTTATTTTCTCCATGCCTTTTCCGTATCTCTAAAACCGTGAAATTACGAAGTATGTGGAAACTCAAATCCCCAGCACACGGTGCTACCAAGATTTTTATTATTTCAGCCTCTGCCTACAATGCAGTTTTGTTGTTGTTGTTGTTTTTGTAGGGGCTACAGCTACCATGAAGCTTAAGGAATCACCAGTCTCCCCTACTTCCCACCCTGCTCACTTACTGAAATTAATCTCCAAATGAATGTAAGAAGTTTGGAGTCACGAAACAGAGTACTGTGCCCTGGTTCACTTAAAGAGCAGCATTTTGTCCAACTTTTTGCTTGATCCAGGCCTCGTCTACTAATCTAGAAGCTAATAATAAGAAAGGGAAAGGATATTTCTGGCTTCTATCGGGTAAGTGGGCTGTTCTTTTTATTAGGCAAAGCCTGGGCATCCATCCGTTGTTTTTCTCTATCCAATTTCATTGCCCTTATGGTTAGAGGAAGTGGAGTGAAGCAATCAATTGACTGTCAGCTTTCATTTTTTGGATTCTTGTGAGTGTTGATCTTTTCTGAAGATTGGCATTTTATTCCTCTGCTTGTTCCTAATCACCAGTCTTATCACTGCTCTAGCTAAGCCTGCATCAAAAGCTTCAGTTAAGTGTCCTTGCTGTTCCCAAGCCTTGCTGATGTTGTCTGAGATTTTTCTAAGGTCAAATGATAATCTACTAACCAGAATCCCCCATGATAGAAATCAGGAATTGTCAGCAATTTCATAAATAAACGAGTCACTAAAGCTTGTTTCCAACCCTTTCTTAAACTGGAATTCACTTAAGTATTACCATATAAAGCTGTGATAAAAGTAGATAATTAACATGGGAAGACGCTGTGGACATGCACGAACCCTCATGATTAGACACACATACATACACACACATACCCTCATGCATGAGCACGCATATACTCATGCATGAATATGCATGTGCTGCCACGTAATAACACAAGCATGTCTTCACATATGAACATGTGCATGGTCTCACATATGAGCAGACTCACGCCCTCATATTTGAACACACATGCCCTCATGCATGAACATGTGTGTGCCTTCCCACATGAGCACATTCATTTGTAAGAGACCTAACCCTTCTTGAGCAGGTATTTGATATGTGTATGATAGAACAATCAGGAAAGATTGGGTTAAAGAACAAAGTGATTCAATACAGTTATACCACAACTGAAAAATAAAGCTCAATATAGGGCCTATCAAAGGCAGATAATATAAAGGCAGATAATATAAAGGCAGAGAAGGCATAAGATACAACTGAGAGGGAAAAAAAAGAAATGACAAGAAATGGTTAGTGTGGGAAAGAGATAGATGTGTTAGGCACTGACACATTTTCTTTGTTACTCTCATAATAATTTGATAAGGAAGGTACCAGAGCTCAAATGAATTCCATTAATTATGAAGCTTATTAGGTACCTACTACATGCTAGGCACTGAAATTGAGACTCAGAAAGGTCATTACTAGTAAACTATTCAGTGATATTGGTGAGTGACAAATTTCCAGGTCTAACTATATTATTCATGTGTTCCACTACCTCATACTAAAATGCAAGATTTGTCTATTTTCATATTCTTATTTTTCCTAGAACTCTATTCTCACAGAAACTGCTGTTTAGCAAACCCAAACAGAAATGTGATAATAGTTTACCTAATAAAATTCTGAGTTAGTTTTTGAAAGTTTCCATATAGTTGAGTAGAACATATGGGGTTTTTATTATTATTATTATTATTATTATTATTATTATTTTGAGTTGGAGTCTCACTGTCGCCCAGACTGGAGTGCAGTGGCACGCTCCCGGCCACCGCAACCTTGACCTGCTGGGCTCTGCGATCCTTCTGCCTCAGCCTTCCAAGTAGCCGAAACTACAGGCACACGCTACCATGCCCGGCTAGTTTTGTTTTTTGTTTTTGTTTTTTTATTTGCTATAGAGACAAGGTCTCACCAACTTGCTCAGGTGGGCCTCGGCCTCCCAAAGTGCTGGGATTACAGGCTGAGCCACTGAGCCCGACCAGAACATATGTTAAAATGCTAACTTGGAAAAATGATAATGGTGGCACAGTTTCTGAATATGTATGTTAATCCCACCACCCTCCATAACTTACAGAACAACTAGAATAGTACAGCTAAAATCCCAAGAAATACTTTCACAAAAATAGCATTCCATGGTGCCTCCCAAACTTGAAAATACAGACTGGTAGATTGTGTTTACAAGACCCATGAGGCATCATCAGTGACTGTAAGAGGAAACAGGGAAAACAAGAGGATTTCAGAAAGGCTTGAGACCCAGAAAACCAAAAGCAGTAACCAGAATACTCAAAAGGCCAAGCTGAGTAGGGCAGTCAAAAAGGAGAGGGAAGTTTATGGGCTCTAATTAATAGGGTAATAGAATAGAACCACAATAAGTTAAGATGGTGGTAGAACAGCTTGGACACTTTAAACTCTTAAAACTAATCAGCTGAAGCCTTCTAAAACAAAGGTCCACACTGAGAAGAAACTCCTGCAAGTAGAATCCAAATGGAATAATAGAGAGAAATAGAGACAAAGAAAGAATTCAGACAAAAGTAGAGGTGAAAAGAATGCCCTCTATATGTCAGAAAGTACAAGGCCGTAGTTTTTTAACACTGTGAAAATAATAGAAGAAGGAATTCAGAAGCTATGAGGTGAGGAAATCTATTCTGACTCATCTTCTCATAACAATAGAGGAAAATGATCACACTTAAACATGGGTAACAAAAATATTTTGATAAGATGCTATTCAAATTTTTTAAAATAATTTAAATGCTTAAAATAATAGAATAAGGTGCAGAATAATGATCCTATAAACAAACAATACACATCAGAAAAATATACCTGAAAGAATGCAAATTAAACTATAAATAAATAATTAAGCCTTAATAAATAAAAAAGCTATAATCAAAAAGAGTAGGAATAAATTAAGGAAACAATGAAAAAATGCCATATATCTCACATAGAATCAGAAGTTAGGCTATTGGAGAAAAGAAAGACTTGAAAAGAGAGCTGGGAAACTATATAAAAATATAATAATATTTTAAATAGTTCAGAAAAAAATAATGGACTAAAAGAAGCATAAGAGTGAATGATTACTCGGGATAATATATTAAGAGAAATAGGATAAAGAAGAAAAACCCTAAATATTAAATTAAAATGAATGAAGATATATATGAGCTTCAAGAGACAGTGACTGATTTATAAAAGAAGTAAAAGTAAAGAAAACTCAATATATATATACAAAGGGGGAAAAGCACAATGTAATAGAAAAAAATACTAAAAATTTTAATTCCATAAACTTTGAAATAAACCAAAATTTAAGCAAAACTTGTAACTTGAAATTCCAACCAAAACAAACAACAGAGAAACGTATACTAATAATATGATGAAATATAAACAAAACAAAACAGTATCTGTTGGGCAGCCAGGCAAAAAGACCAAGTCACTAAAAAGGGAGAGAGATGATAGTCAACAATTTTTCCACAGCAACATTTCATAATGGAAGCCAATGTAGTAAAGCATATGAGAAACTCAGGGGGAAAAAAATGTGAGCTAATGATTTTTTTATTTAGCACAAGTGTCATCATATATAAAAGTCATGGCACAATGTCATGAAAATTCAAGTTCAGATAATATTTTACCCATAAAGCATTCTTTGGACATTTAAAATAATGGACTTCTTACAACCAAAATGACTAGAAAAACAATGGCTTTAGTACAAGTGGTGAACATTGAATGACTATTTTCCTGAAAAAGTAAAGCAAAATGTCAGTTATAACAAAGAAATTATAAAATGTAATGGCTGTATATTCTTATGGTTATCAAAAGAGGTGAAGAATGGGAAAGTATATTAAATTAATGGTTAATCAAAGTTAAATATTAATCAAAATTAACTATCAAAATTAATGATTGCCGGCCAGGTGTGGTGGTTCAGGTTTGTAATTCCAACACTTTGGGAGGTGGAGGTTAGAAGACTGCCTGAGCCCAGGGGTTCGAAACCAGCCTGGCCAACTTGGCAAGACCTCGTCTTTACAATAAAAAAAAAAACAGGCGTGCACGATGGTTCCAGCTACTTGGAAGACTTGAGCAGGTTAAGACTGTGGTGAGCTGTGTCATGCCACTGCGCTCAAGTCTGGGTGACAGAGTGAGACTTTGGCTCAATAATAGTAACTATAATAATAATAGTAATAATAGCCTTATGATTATTAACTGGAAAGGATAATGCTTTAAATCAAATGTTGGTGAGGAAGAAATAGGCTATTCGCCACTTTGAATATTGCTTATAGTAGGAAGCAAAAAGACAGGATTCAGAAAGAAAGTGATGGCCGGCCTTGGTGGCTCAGCCTGTAATCCCAGCACTTTGGGAGGCCGAGGAAAGTGGATTGTCTGAGCCCGCAGGTTCGAGACCTGCCCGGGCAATTTGGCAAGACCTCATCTCTACAATAAATCAAAAACTAGCCAGGCATGGTAGTGCACGCCTGTAGGTCCGGCTCCTTGGAAGGCTGAGGTGGAAGGATCGCCGGAGCCCAGCAGGTCAAGGCTGCAGTGGCCGGGATCGTGCCACTGCACTCCAGTCTGGGCGACAGAGTGAGACTCCAACTCAAAAATAAGTAAATAAAGAACAGAAAGAAAGTGATTATGGTTATTGTATAAGGATATTAGTATAAAATAATCATTGGAACAAAACTACAAATCTTTCTGTATTTCAAATAAAATACTGACAGACAGATTAAGAACTTTTCATAGTGGTTGCCTATAAAGGAGATAAGAAATGTGGTCAAGATGACAGAGATAGAAACTTGACTTTTCTGAACATACTTTGTTTAAATATTGGACATTAAGGATAATGAAAATATTATACATTGTTTTAATTTTTAATTTTTTTTATTTTCAGTTGGAGTCTCACTCTATCACCCAGGCTGGAGTGCAGTGGCACACTCAAGGCCACCACAGCCTCAACCTGCTGGGTTCAGGGGATTCTTCTGTCTCAGCCTCCCAAGTAACTGGGACTACAGGTGTGTTCCACCATGTCCAGCTAATTTTTTTATTTATGGTAAAGACAAGGTCTTGCCAAGTTGCCCAGGCTGGTCTCGAACCCATAGGCACAGGCAATCCTCTTGCCTCCGCCTCCCAAAGTGCTGGGATTACTGGTGTGAGCCTCCGTGCTCAACCAATTTGAATATTTTTAAAAGGAAGCTCTAAAAAGCTAAAGCAACGCAAAGCAAATGAAACCAACTATGTATTCAGTTTATGGCATAACTTTCCATAGGGAAGGTATTTTAAATGACTTTGAAATACAACACTTCTATATATGCCAGGTGAAATGTAAACTGTATACAAAAAGAACTGCAAAAAAAACTTAAACTTTATGAATCATATTTTTGGTGACAATGTTTGTGATTTATTCTGGGTCCATTGTATATGTTTCATGGAATCAAGCAAATGTATGATTATATGGTTTCTTTGAGAAATGAGATTCTCAGCACAAGACAAAGAAGATATGCATGTAATATTAATGCAGTTAAGCAAAAACTTATAGTACTAAAAGTGAGTCGAATATATTAGTATGAGCTTATAATGCAATTTATTGAACCAAAATAATTCTTTTTCATTGAAAAAGCAGAGATACAATGACCAACCCAATAGCATTAAGCAACCTTTAACAATAACCAGATAACAACTCCCAACACCCAGAGTATTTCTTTTAATACAATTTGTCAGAATTCTGAAGAAATTACTGATTCCAAATCTCTGATATAAAAGTTTCTGGCACTTCTTGTCATAGAAAAAATTAGGAAGCTACTGAAGAGTATTACAGATCGGTTTAAAGCATATACAGACCAATTTAAAGAGGCTCCCACTGGCCAAAGATAGGACTCTTGAACATTAATAAGTTTAATAGCAGCTATTGATGAACACATCAAGTATGTTTAAAATATGGTAGATAATAATAAAAAATTCATTGACCATATTTAATGTATGCTGAGAACCCATTTATTACTGTGAAAATTGTAAATGAGGGAACAGAATAAAGCAAACTCTGTCTATATATAAACCCTACCTCAGAATATGTAAAGAGTTGATGAAACCGGGCTTGGTGGCTCAGCCTGTAATCCCGCGCCTTGGGAGGCTGAGGTGAGTGGATTGCCTGAGCCCGCGGGTTCGAGACCCGCCTGGGCAGGCAAAACCTGATCTCTACAATAAATCAAAAAAATTAGCCGGGCGTGGTAGCGCGCGCCTGTAGTTCCAGCTACTCCGAAGGCTGAGGCGGAAGGATCGCCGGAGCCCAGCAGGTCGAGGCTGCGGTGGCCGGAAGCGGCCACTGCACTCCAGTCTGGGCGACGGAGTGAGACTCCAACTCAAACAAACAAAAAAAAAAACAAAAAAAAAATAACACACTAGTTTAGGGTAAGAAACAAAAATCTATGTGTTACACTAAAATGAATGTTTTGTTTTCAACTGGTATTACAATGCTTGAGTAAAAATATTGTAAATCTTTCAAAAATTTGAAAGCAACAACCCTTGATCTAACTATAGAAACTTTAAAAAAGGGAAATTCTTATATTGTAACTGGTTATTAACCCATCTTGTTTTATTTGGGGATTTTTTGTTTTTGCTTTTGTTTTTCTGGCCATTTCAAACAAAATATGTTCTTTAAGACATACATAGAGAAATATAGCTAACTGGAAAACTCATAATATTGACACATTTTATTCAAGGAAGCAAACTTCTCAGGTATTGTCTATTTTCCCTTCAAAAGCATGAAGAGCCTCATATAACACACTTAATTAAGATGGAAATGGATTTTTTACGTGTAATTTGCTTTTCCCTCGCCCCCCACCCTCTGTAGTACCTTATCGCCTTTTTTTTAATCCATAAACAACATTAAAGAGCAGATTTTTAAACCAGACACGATTTCAACATCTCTAAATTGGAATTAAAATATATTAGATATATGGTAACAAATTAAATTAATTTAAAAGCAAGAAAAATAATCATAAACTCAGAAGGCCCTATATTTTATGCATTCCTGGAAGACTTAACCCACAATTACTGAAAATTGAATAAATGCTCATTTGTGAGTTTATTACACTGTCTTAAGGAGTCATTAACTTAGCTTGGTACAGCAATGTGTTATGATATGAATGAAGCAGTGATCACAGTGCTTGATGGAAATAAAAGTATCATTATGCTCTCTAGGAGCCATTTATTGCTAATGTAAACAAGATTAAGAAGAATACACAGCAATAGGAAAGACAGTTAATGATAGGCAACTATAACATTTTCATGAGAGAGTGCTGACTCAGAACCCAAGAAACAGATCATAAAAGAGATCAAAAGTTTCCAGCTGTACCACATATAACCAAATATGAGGGTAAAAGATTAGTCATAAAGGTGAGCAGTTTATATGAATAATTCCAAGTCTCTTCTCTAACCCCAGTGAATGCATAGCTCAGGGAATCCAAGTCATTCTATCTTGTGAAGTTTCTCTAATGACAAAAGCTAAGTATTGAATAAAAATTCCATAATCATTTTATGCAGCTTGGGTACTCTCATGGTGGAATATAATAACTGAAAACAAAGCACTTTGGATTCAATCTTAAATTTGTCTTTTAAAAAAAGAGTATGTATGTAGTAGATATTGTGCTGTGCCATCCAGATCCCACTTCAGGAATAAGGGACATGTTCTGTAAGCTGCTAGGGTTGCCCCTTCAGCTGCCAGCCCTCTTAAGGAGTTGCCTTGGCCAGAGAGAGTCACCTCACCCAAGGCCGTGCCCTATTCCTGGGACAGTTCTCATCCAAAAATTGATCATAGGGACATAAAGGTCTAGGGCCATATTGCCCCAATTTGGACAATTCTGAAAGATCATCCCACTTCAGAGCTCCCTATGGGCTGACCGAGGCCCCCAGTGAGCCCTTATCATAGCCATCATTTCCCTCTATTCAATCTGACTTTCTTTCTGTACTTCCCTTTATCAAGTATGATCCCAAGAGAATTGCCTAATTAACTTCCTGCACCCCAATCTCTGAATCACAGTCTGCTTCTCAGTAATCTGTGACAGTGGGCATCAAAAACTTGAGAAGGGAGAGGACAAAATACACATAGACAAGACAAGACTACGTCGATACTGGGTGGAGAAATGTTCAAAGTGTCACTTACACATCATTACAGCTTTGAGTGCCAAAAACATGGGTGACTGGATAAATTTTATTCAGAATGGAAGTCAAGAAAATAACAAGGATCTCAGTTCTATAGTTGAGTAATCCCTCCAAGCTATACAGTTGCCTGGTCACTGACCATACAAATAAAAAAGGCAGAACTCCTCTTCTCAAAGAGGTACAGTCCAGCCTAACGTATGACTACATGTTAAAAATCAGTTGTTTTTTGTTTTTTGATGTTTTGAGTTGGAGTCTCACTCTGTCTCCCAGGCCGGAGTGCAGTGGCACACTCATGGCCACCGCAGCCTTGACCTGCCGGACTCAGGTTATCCTTCTACCTCAGCCTTCCAAGTAGCTGGACCTACAGGCACCGAACCACCATACCTGGCTAATTTTTTTGATTTACTATAGAGATGAGGTCTCACCAAGTGGCCCAAGCTTGTCTCTAACCCCTGAACTCAGGCAATCCTCTCAACCTGGCCTCCCAAAATGCTGGGATTACAGTCTTGAGCCACCTAGAATCAGAATATTATAATACTATTTAGATTGAGAAGCTGCCAAGGAAGTTTGATGACTCAATATAGAATATTGAATTTACAAAATATCACTGGATAATCCAATGGTTTTGAAAGAAAGTCAAAGGGTATTTTTTTTCTATTTTATATGTTCCCACTTGAATTACTGTAATTATTAAAAATCGCAGCTGATATGTACACTGAAGACTCACTATGAGGCAAGAATTCTGGGAAGCATTTTATATCATTGCATCTGTCTTCCTTACTAGACTCTAAGCTCCTTGAGGACGAAGATGTACCCACTGTGTCCATTTCTATATCCCCCAGGCTTTGCAGAGGACCTAGAACTCAGTGCCAAAAAAAAAAAAAAGGTATTAAATGATAGAAGCATATCACAAGGAATCTCTTGAGAGACCCAGAAATGTGTTGTCATCATCCTTACATTATAGATGACAAACTTGAAACGTAGGTTACGACCACACAGGTAAGAAGTGACAGACAACAACCCAAACCAACACTACCAGATTCCTATTTGTTCTGCCTCACTGATTGGTTTGTTTGCTTAGTTTCACACTAGAGGTTAGGGAGGGCAGGGGGTGGGTGGAGAGACACAGGAAAAATATTCCTTGTTTGAGACATTCTCCTCTTTCTTTGTCACTTGCTACTTTCTTTAGGGCTTACTTACAGCCCAAAATCCTTCAATAAATCTTTTTTTGGCCATATAGCTCTTTTTGTTTCTTCTGAACACCAGCAGCCCTTGATGTTCCTTGAAAGTATATATATATATATATATACTAAAAAGCTACTCCCAGGTCTCCTGCACAGTTTATTCTTGTTATGTGTGTGGAGTCTTCTAAACTCCCCAACTGCATTATGAAGGTCCTAGGGGCAAGCTACCCAATCATTTTCCCTACTTGTAGAACAGCACAGGGTCAGCACAAAGCTGAGGGCACAAGATAGGTTCTCTGTAATCATGAAGGTTGGAACAGATCAGCTAGACTGGTCAGTGATCTAAATAATCCCAATGTCAGACCAGGGACATCCTTCCTCCTCTCATTTGTGAAATTATTTCTATTATCCCAACTCTAAACTATACACTTCCTCAATCTTTTTGTGTTCACTGGTCTGAAGTGCTGAACAAACCAGGAAAATGCCCTAGCCAAAGAGAATTAGAGGAAGAGAAGTGAAGAAGTTTTTGCTCCTTCCCATATAAGCTTTGCTTAATTCACACAGCATTTGGTTTTTATTTTGTGAGAGACCAAAGACTCCTACTTCAAAAACAGCACAGTGATTATGGGCAGCAAAATTCCTGTAAAAAAGTACATAAAGAAACTTCAGAGACATTTAATTGATCTACAGTGAGAACGGGCCAGGATTTTTAGCACTTTCCGAAAGTATTAGGTAGAGCTATAGTTAAAATTATTTATTTCGTTACAAGAATAGTACAAGGCTGTCTTTATGCCAGAGCAATTATCTAGTTAATTGCTCTAGAATGAGTATAACCCAGTTTCCAGATACATAACACACATTTTGCCAAATGTGACTTGACTTACGCCAGCAGTCTGCAACAGTTTGAACTGCAAAAGTTACCCATGGAGTGAAAGAATTCCCACAGGAGCAGACCTAAGACTGCAGCACAGGAAGCACAGGGAAGAGGAAGAAGAAATGGAATGAGGACCAACAACTGGGATCAAGGAGTCCAGGAAGGAGAACAAAGAAAAGGACATGGACTGAGGAAAAGAGAGGAAGATGAATAGACGAAAGGAAAAAATAAGTAAATGGTGGTGGAGAACAATGGCCTTCTTGGCATTCATGGAATACAATACATTTTCAGCATCAGATATGTTACTGCTCTTTTTTGATAATTAAATGAAATAAAATATTTAATTAGCTTGGCAAAATACCAGGCACATGGTAACAACGTTAGGTCTTTTTGTTTTCCCAAAGGGGTGTTTGTTTGTGTGTTTTTATAAGTATACAATATGGCTGATTAGGACAACAATACTGATAATATTTCTTTTATTACTGGAAAAGCCTTGACTAATCTGTTTCCAGGAAATGTCTTGTACTAGTAGATATATAAAATACTCCATCTACCATCATAAGCTACACTGGTACTTCATGTATGATAATTAGGTTTTAGTCCTATATCAAAAATTTGGAAAAAAAGGTTACCCATGTAAAGTTTCTCAATAAATGTAAGACTGTACATCCCTAATTCCATATAGATTCATCTTTACATTATAGTCGTTTTCTGCTTATAATTTGCAATAGAACATACAAAATAATTGAAAGAATAATTTCTCAATTCTCGTCAGAATCATAAATAAATTCTCAAATCAGCCGGGCTCAGTGGCTCAGCCTGTAATCCCGCGCATTTGGGAGGCTGAGGTGAGTGGATTGCCTGAGCCCGCGGGTTCGAGACCCGCCTGGGCAACTTGGCGAGACCTCATCTCTACAATAAATCAAAAAATCAGCCAGGCGTGGTAGCGCACGCCTGTAGTTCCAGCTACTTGGAAGGCTGAGGAGGAAGGATCGCCGAAGCCCAGCAGGTCGAGGCTGCGGAGCAGCCACTGCACTCCAGTC